>CAJNOL010002349.1:0-40428 GCA_905250125.1 Rotaria sordida | reverse complement strand
ATACCAGTAGCACACCAAATCTTTGAAATTAGAAATTATTTACAATTGTTTTAATTAATATGAATTTTGTTTTTTTACTTGTGTTATATCATTTGTATTAAATATCGGTTGATTATAAATTGGTATAGGAACATTAACTTGAACTTTACCATTAATATTAGATGATTTCAAATGATTTTTTGATGATAAAATCCAACCATATGCTTGAAAACGATTATCATCATCTGTTAAAATTGAATTATCTTGACGTGTTGATGAGGACTTTTGTACTGGATCAATAACAACACTACGAAATTTAAAACGATAAAATATTAACGAGAGTAGATCTCCAACTGATTAATCGTTTTGGAATCAAGACTATGTACATCATGTGGGCACTGATAGAGTTCTAAACCGATCGACTGAGCCATCGTCATGACTTAAAAATAAATATTTGATTTTTTTTAAAATTTCTGACTTGACACATTTTTACCATAGTCATACCTTATGATAGGAACAATGAAAAAGATCTGAAACTTTCACAATAAACTAGTCTCATAAAAACGTGTCCGTATGCGAATAAAAATAAGCATTAGTCTCAATTCAAAAGCGATTAATCAATTAAAGAAATTCGTTCGTAAGCTGTTTTTTTCTCGAACCTTTCATTAATCGGTCGTTCTGATGGATGATTTTTGTTTGTAGTACGTGCCGATTCAATTTGATTATCATTTATTGGACTATGTTTCAATAAAGTTCCAGTTGATGATGATAAATTGGTTGTAGTAGTTGTTGTAATTGCACGTTTAGGTGAGACATCTTTGGCAGTACTACCAAATAAACCCGAAAAACTAACAAATAGAAAAGAAAACAAAAAACATATTAAAATATTTAATTTAAATAAAAATTAAGTTTATTATTTTTTTGTTTTTTGTTTTATTCTTACAACTCAGAAATTTGTGTTGTACCCTCTCTCAAATCACTCTGAATATCGACAACAGGTACACCTAATATATTTGAAGGTACAATCGATGTGGGTAGCCAGTCTTCACTGAACATACGCCACAAAGATTTCGATGTAGATGTAGTTTCTGAAGAATTTGTTATTGATGTTGATGAAGAATTTTCTTGTACTGTTTGCTGTTCATGTATTATTGTGTGTGCCCCTTTGCTTATCAATAGAGATTTCTATAAAGAAAAATGTATGTAAGTTTTTTGTTTGTTATTATTATATGCCCAAACAATTTCATGCATTGATTAGTAGTTAGCTATATAAGTAATTAAATAAAATGAAAAATGTACCGAACAGATCGATAGAATATAAATTGTTTTGTATAATAGCAAAAAAAAGAACAAACAAATTTAGGATTCATACAAAATAAATTATATTTTTTTTTCTCTCTCTATCTATACTAATTACAACATTTATTTTGTTGACTCACAGTTTTAAGAACATTGGTCTATTTTTGTTTTGTATTTGATCAAATAGATTATCATTATTTGTATTTATTGTTGATGATGGATATAATTGTTCATATCGTGATGCCCGTAAAGCATCCTGTCGATGTATAGCTTCTTCAAGTTCAAATAAACGTTGTTTATATTGATTACGTTCAAGTAGAACACGTTGCATTTCGACTCGTGTAAAACGTTTTCTATCTTCGGTCGGTACATTTTCCTGAGAAAATTTAATTAATAAAAATCAAAACATGCATTACTATTGAAAGTTATAATAATAAGCAAAAGCATTAATCATTAATTTATCAAATAAAAATCGAATTCTTTTTTTGTTAACTTACATATCAATATTCTATATTATATAGTATTTGCATGCAGTAAGATGGTATTATTATTACCTTCTCTTAAATTAACTTACCTCTTCTTCTTTTTTCTTTTCAAGTTCTTCACGTGTTTTTCGAAGTTCTTCATCAATTTCAGTAATTCTAATAATTTTAAATTAGAATTTATTTTTTTTGTCTTAATAGGTAGAAAAAAAAATATTTCAGTTTTTAACCTTGATTGTAATCGACTTCGAACTGTTTGTAATGAATCAACTTCTTCTCGAGCTATTTCTAATTCACTAATATTATATAAGATATATATATATAGTTTCTTCTAATAAAACAAATCTTTTGTTTTTTTTTACTCACTTAGATAATTCTTCGATTTTTACTAATAAATCATCTTTAAGTACATTTAATGCATTTCTAATCATAACAAAAAAAAGAAACAAAATCTTTATTATTCATATTATATCCTTTTGTTAAATACTTTGTTTCTAAAAGTTCATTATTTTCTTTGATTAAATTTGAAACTTCCTTTGTCATGCCTATAAATTATGAGAAAATAATTTTGTATAAAAAAAAAAAAACTAGAAAATAATATTAATATAAAAGCAAAGAAAATTCTGATGCTCCAATTCTACAATATAGATTCTCACCGTAAAAACTTTGTCGAACTATAAGATGGAAAATTTTGTAGATTATTACTTTGAAAATTTATTCTTAACTTACCAAATAAATCAGCCGATGCATCAACATCTGATATATCAATATTATCATTGCGTGTTTCTTTATCAAAAGCTTCCAAATTTTTACTATAAAAATAAAAGTTCATATTTATTCTAAACGAAAATCTTCAACTTACGTATCATCCACAGATATATCATCATCATCATCATCATCATCACTAACAGCAATATCTAATTAAAAATAATATTAATAAATTCGTTATGTGTAATTTTTATATAAAAGAATGTATATATCGTTTTATTAAACAGATCACCTGTACTATTATTTGTCTGTTCAAATTCATCTTCAGTTACGAAAAATTGTTGTTCATCAAATGGTTTCGGTAAAAGATTGAGATTTCGTAATTTCATGAATATTCCTATGAAGCATGCAACATAGACATACATTACAAATAAAAAATACAATACAAAAGCAAAGCATAGACATAGTTATCATTTTCTTATATTTAGTTTAATTGGGAAAGGACAAAAGCCTCAATGTTTTTGTATATTATACTCATGCAATGTTTAGTGAAAAAAAAAAAGCATGAGTATATGTAAGTACATGCTCATTGAATATTGAACATTTCTTACCACGTTTATATTTTTCAAGATAATTCTTTTCATGGTCTAGATAATAAAATAATAATGATCTTCTTTCTCTTTTTTTTTCTTCTCTCATCTCAACAATAACTGAACAAATAGACAACATCAATTTTACAATCAATAACTATCGCACCTGATGTAAAATCTTTTAAAGATATTTCATCCATCATTGAAATTTTTGCCAATTTAGCTGAAAAAATTATTGATATGTATTACAAATATCATGGATTAAGAGGAATTATCAAATATTCTATCGAAAAATATAATTTACTTACAATAATGAAATCAATTCTTTTTCAAATTATTATAAAAAATTAATTTTTCCCATTTTTAGTTTTTTATTAAAATAAAGAAAACAACTACAAAAATTTACCAGTATTTACAGCTGCATCATTACTTGTCATAGATTCTGTTTGTGTATGTTTAGCATCAACAATTTCAAGTTCAGGTCGAAAATTACTGTCAATATGACGTTGCTTTAATAATCTTAAATATGAAAATAATTTCTTTGTAAATGAAAAAATAAATTAAAATTTACATAAGAGAAATATCTGAATCATGAGAAGCCATTTTATCGGTTTGTTTTTCATTTGATACTTGAGAGGTTGATGATAATTGAAGATTTCCACTATTAATATAGTAAATAGAAATATTTAAAAAACGATATAAAATTCTTTCGTTCGTACAGCTTTTTACTGATCTAAAAATGTACGTTTAGACTAATCGGTGAATGCATGATAAAACTGTGATAATCTTGGATTGATTTCGATTTTTTTCGTTGGAGAAGGATTTACAAGAGCATATTCAGAAGTGATCCACTTCGGTTGCCTCCATATTTTACCAATATATAGAAGATCACTAGAGTAGCGTAACCTCTAAAGGTTTTCTCTTCCTTCTTAGATCTGATCGGGATAGCGACTTTTTTAGTAGAATCATCCTGTTAGAGTCTAGTTTTCGAAAAAAATTATATTTCAGAATTTCAATCTGAAATTATGTTCGCATGAAAGTCTCGATTAGACTATCTCAAACTGTACTTAAAGAAAATCGTCTGTATATTAAGACATCCATATCTTAGAAATACGATATCCAAAATTGATGAAACTTTGTATATGAGATAATCTAATAGAGACTTTCATGCGTACAAAATTTCAGGTTGAAATTTCGAAACAATTTTTTTCAGAAAACTAGACCCCTGTAGGAGAAATCTACTAAAAAGTTGCTATTTCGACTAAATCTAAGCAAAAGCAGAAAACATTTGGAGGTTACGCTAGTGGATTATCTGACAATGTTTCCTCGTTAGTTCTCATTATTTAATCATGTTTTCTAAAATTCAGTTATTTTCTTGCAATACGCTTTTGGCAACGTCTAGACCCAGTGCACCTCTAATTAGCGGCAGAGCCAGAACACTAGTGTCCCTCTTGTTTTAGAGGAGCATTGATGCCCTTGCTACGTGTGTTGTATCATCCAGGATACAAATTACCAGTAGAGTAGCTAATGATAAAACTAGAACATTAACTCTTCTCTTGTTCTGTGAAGCGTAGTGAAAAGTGCGATTACTCTATTATCACTGTGTATTCTTGATAATACGATGCACGTAGAGAGGACGCCATCTATCACTGTGCTTCCAACACAAGAAGGGCTTCAGTGTTCTGCTTCACTGCTATTCCTAATTTGAAAAGTTCTGTTTTTGGTAATTAAAATATTTATTGAAAATAAATGTACTATTTTTAATTTTATTTTAGGACAAAATTGTTTACATAACGACATTTATTTATTTGTGTTATATATGATGATTGATTAAATAAAAATATGTAATATGTTGATATGAACGATAAATAATTTAATAATTATTAGAAAAGAAAATTACAAGGAAACGAAAGTAGACTCCAATAAACGGGTTTATTAGGAAGAAAATATTTATTTTTATAGAAAATATCTATTTTTCCACTAGATAATCTAATTTTTAACATAAAAATATTGCATAGATCATATTCGGATCCAAATCAACTAGATTATCTATGCTCGGCAGACAGTTTTCTAATTATAATATATTCTTGATCTTTCATTTTATATTCTATGTCATGTCATAGAATAAAAAATAACAACTGGAAAAAAAGAGACTATACGACTGAGAATGTTAAGTAGTAGAACTTTCGATTGTGAAACTACATGTTAAAATCGAATAAAACAATTTAATAATTCATATATCTTTTTAAGTTAAAATAAACAATAAATTGACTTCAACTACCAATATGTCGAAAAGTTTCTTGACAAAATATTCAACTATTTTTCGCGTATTTAATTACATTGGTATTGTATTCGAATCAGAATATATGTACTTTTTGAGTTATACATGAATCTTGAAGACACTCTAAGATTCTTTTCAGAGAAAAAAAAAACTTCAAATAGAACTTGTTCCTGGCATTTCACAAAATTGTAATTTATTTTTCAAATTGTTGAAGTACATTTTAAAGCTTCTATAAAGTCTGAAACTTTTTTTTTGAGTTCTATCAGGATTTATAAGTAAATAGTCAAATGTCACAGAAAAATTCTAAACATATATTCTGAAAGAATACAAAATTCTGATTCTAATGCATTTAAATATGTGAAAAATAGTCAAATATTTTAATGAGAAACTTTCAACCTATTCTTATTTATACCAAATCGATCTCGAACGTTGTTGTTTAACCTACATCGCAAGTTCATTCTTTCTATAAATAATACACTAACGATTTTTTTTTTATATAATGCAAATTACATGAAAAAAAACATATCTTCATACTTTATCAATATTCAAGAATTTATAAGTCACAAATTTTTAAAAAATACACTTTATAAATTAATCTTTCTCTTTATTCATAGAATAATATATAAAATAGATGTGTCCTTTTTTTGGTTAACAGGCTATTGCATTCATAAACTTAGATATTATTACTTAGTGTAATATTCAATTCAATACTTAAGATTAGTCATATGTTTTCTGAAAACTAACCGAGATTGAGAATTTGTATTAGTAGCTGATTGATCTAATCGATCAGTTCCATATAAAATTTTTGTTCGTTCCATATAATCACAATGAACTTTGAATAACTATATATATATAGAAAATGAATAATAATATTAACTATACAAAAAAAAAAAAAATGAATTTTTTATTACTTCACAATATCGATCATGTAAACGTTTATATTCTTGTTTCATTTCATTTTCTTTATCTTCTAATCTTCCAATATGATCCGATGCATTACGTGTTTTAATTTCAAAAATTTTTACAATTGATTCAAGACTTCGTAATTTTTCTTCATTTTCACGTTTTATTTCTTCAAGATGATCTTCAACTTGAAGATAACGCTTCAAAAAAACAAAAAAAATAAACATTAATCATTAAATTTTAATAGAAAATAAAACAAAAACCTGTTGATATTCTTTATGAAAACTTTTTTCACGTTCATATTGTTGAAATAATTGTTCAGTTTGTTCTTTTAATGATTCAATTTCAAGTTTATTTACTTCACGTTCATGTAATGCACTATCAAGTGATTCTAAGAAAAAAAGAAAATCTTATATAAGAAAAAAAAAAAAAAAAAAAAAAAAATTTTTATTTTTTGATACCTAATGTTGAAATCATAACAGGCATTAAATCTTTAACACTATTTTCACCAAACTTTTTAATAATACGCTCTAATTCTTTATAAACATTACTAGCTAATGTAGTTACTGTTTCTGATAATGGTGTATGACTATCTTCATTCATTGTTGAAGATAATAATTCAGGATCATCCGAAGTATTAAGAACCATTTTCTCTCGATTTATTGGAATTGTTGATTTAGTTCTTATGGATTCTATAGACATATGATAGTTTCTCGTTTTTTTTTTTTGTATTTTTATGATGACAAGAAAAAATAATTTTTTCTTTTCATATTATTTATAAATACATAACCAAATATCTAATTTGATTTATACTTGAATTTGATCAATATTCATCTATTTCTGACCTATTTATATGAATGAATCATTGAGAATAATCTAAAATTTTCATTGGTTAGTATGACTGACAGATGTAAACAATAAGAAAATAAACTTATTTTATTTGAATTCTATTATGATTATAATAGAAGAGAATTATTTATGTAAATATCCCAACAGGAAAAAAAAACCTGGATTGGTAGTTTACTGTGGCAACCAGTATAACAATATAAAGGTGTCGCAACATGATTTTATCCGAAAAATAGAACAAAAACAATACCTGCTCCAAATAAGTTAAATAAGAATGTGGCATTATTCATCTCCTAAGATTAATGAATGAGAATATAAGAAACTTTGAAAACTCTTATGATAATATCGAACAATCTTAGCTCGACCATTGAATGATGTCAGATCAAATATTAGAGGTTACATCGATTCATTAATTTATTAAACATAACAGAGAACATCACAGGATGGTTTTATCCGTCTTGTCCTGCATTCTGCAGGATATTATCATTCAATCATCTTGTTTTACATAATTATCTTTTCATTGAATTTTTTATAAGAATAATAATTTTATCTATATATGCGATATGAAGTCAAATATTATAGACATACTATTTATATCAAAAATCATTTACAATATAATCATGTTAATAAATCTTATCATAAGTTTTCCCGCAGAAATAAAATGAACAAAACAAACATAACAGATATATGATTCAAAATGTGTAATCAACATAAACAGATGGACAACGAAAAAAATAATATATTATCAATGTAACTTGGTAATCAACAGATTCGTTTTTGAATACATGTCAACCTAGCTGAGTTAAATAATCTTTTCACTAAATAAGTAGTCATTGGTATGAAATTTACTTTTCTGGCTATTATTGATAAATAATAGAAAATCACGATGAATTTCACTAATAGACCAGAATTCTGTAACATAATAAGTCCAAAAGAAAATATATAAGAACTAGTTTCTAGATCTATGTACCGATTGGAATTCATTGTTTACTTAGAACACAAATCTAAATATTATTGTTTATCTTTAATTTCCTTTACTATAGATAAGAAGGCTTTAATCTTTCTTTATCTATTACAAACTTTCATAGATAAAAGCGTATAGTAGAAGATCGATAGAGCTATTTCAATCGTGTAGATCTGAAAGTAGCGTATATCATTTTAAACCCATTAATTGTTATCGATGAAGCAATCTTCATAGAAGAAATAAAGACTACAATTGTTTAACTTTGTTTTCTTTGTGTAGTTCGCACCGACTGAAGCTCATTCTATCAATCCTGATATTTTATCTTGGTTATCATCTTCTTTGTCAAGGATAGTTCTTTTATGTTCAATTTAATTTTTCTTCCTGAACTGACAGTTGTTTTTTTAATTTATTATACTATTTTCATTTCTTGATTATTTTATTTCTAGATGACAGTGATAGATACAAGTATATAGTGAATTCTACAGATATAAAAAAACAATAAAACTTCTTCTAAATTTTTAAATTAGATTTTCATTTTCCAACTAATTATTCTTAAATTGAATTGTTTTTAATTTTCTATTGTAATATTTCTTTTATGTAGTACGTATGAAATTATTAAATATATTTATCGAAAAATTTTTTTTATAAGATTTGTAATTCATACTGTCTTGTTCTGATACATATAAATGAAGAGACTACTCATATCACGATAAAAGTAATAGAATAGTATTTTGGAGATTACTAAATACCAGTCACGATCTGTCAGAAAGAAGAAATTTTGACATTCATTAACATTAATATTCTACTAGAACCTGCTGGATAGATTTCCGACATTCATTCGATGAGTGCAATTCTAAAACAATAAACGATTGGTATAGATCTTTTTTTTTCGAGTATTTGCAAATTAAACCATTTTTACTGGTGTCAATGATTCATTAGAATATTTCTATTAAGTGAATATGTGTCAAAATACATTTAATATATTTTATTAAGTTATATTATCGAAACAAAATGCAATTATTATTTGTCCTTGTAATTCATCATATATTTATTTTTATTTCGTATTTTTCCTACCATATCTCCCGCAGAGAGATAAGTGATAACAAAATAAATCTATTGAGAGATGCAGAGTAAATATACAGATCATTCATAATTTCTGGGCATGACAAACATTTAATTAGTGTACAAAGGTAATATAGAATTTGTAGTCCTATGAAATGTTCTGTTCATTGATAGATGCAAAGAAAGAGAAGACTTATAGAAATGAATAACAAAGAAAAAAGCGTTCGGTACAATCCCTATGGCATTAAAATATCAAACATGATGAAACTACGTTAACCATTGAGAGAAATCTGCAAGGTCGTTATAATCTCTCAGTAGGTTAAAAGAACATTGGCACGTTTGTTGAGGTCTTTGGAGTAGATGGGTTCAATTTCTTATTATATACTTAGACACACATTAGCGATTATATTTGACAGATGCATTATAATAGCGAAACAAAAGCTTTACGTCATTTTTGTAGTGATTCAAAGGTAAATATGATTGTTATATAGTGAGAATAACGAAAAATGACTCATGCTGATGTACCGACTGATATCAGTATAGAAAAATCCTCCATCTGTTCCAATTCTACTCCGAGTACAAAAGCAAGCTCGATCCTGTACAAACGAGTTACAAATCAAAATCATTTGTCGTATTTTATAGAAAGTAAATAAATCACATGCATAATCGAAATAACCGACAATTGTATTACACAATTATCATGTCAACAATTCATTAATGTTTTTTTGTCTTGAATAACAAGATCGATTTTATATTAAATACACCTGTTATACCCGTTGCTTTATTACATTTTTCTATGTATTCACAGAAATATCATGACATCTTTCTTTTGTTCAAACCAATTGGATGTGTTATTGCATGAAATAAATGACTCATATTTATAAATAGATGGTGCTATTTGGTTTATAAAAAGGTTCTGATTCGATAAAACCGATGACCGTTTAGGTTTGAATGAAAAATAACAAAAAACAAAATTTGTTACGTAGTCGACAAGAAAAGTCTTTCATATCTGTATATAATGACTTATTCTTTAGTTGACTATTTAACATTTTTTCTTTTTTGATTTATTTTTGTTAATGTTCAATAAATAATTGTTTTATTAAAAAAAAAAAGCAATAATATTGCATCATAGTGTGAAATCACGTGATATAGCTTCTAAACTTTATTAGATAAATTTCTATTGAATAAATTCTTTTTGATTTATTTATACTAGATTTATATAAAATATGAGATGAATAATCAATGGCAACAGAAACAAAAGTAAAAGAATGTTTAAAAAAATTTGGCTTCGAAAAATTCCGATCTGATATTCAAGAAAAAGCCGTTTTATCAATTATTAATGGTTTGTATATTTTTATTTTAATAAAAATAAAATAATATATTTGATTGTTGTTTTATTTTTTGCAATAGGACATAGTGACGTGTTCATATCATTTCCGACTGGTGCCGGAAAGTATGTAATATTTTCATAGCATTAGAAATTATCTTAATTCGATTTCATCGAACATTCAATATTAATTTATATTTTAACTGAACATTTTCTACAATTAGTATCTTTTCTACAGATTACACTATTTTATTCTAATTTTTAGTGTATGAGAGAAATCGAAATCTTCGAAAAGTTTAACTAAAATCAGAGTAACACTTTTATTTGTTACCTTATACATATTATAAACTAAATAAACAAATGATATATTAAATAGTTATTTTCAAATATTTTTTATTTTTGAGAAAATCTTTTAAAATTTCATAATAATAATAATAATAATAATATGTAATAGATCATTGTGCTATCAATTTCCTGCTGTATACAAAGAAGATGGTCTTTCACTTGTTATATCTCCATTACTTGCACTTATACAAGATCAAGTAAAAGCATTAAATGATAAACAAATTGTAGCACGTACACTTAATTCAACATTGAGTCAACAAGAAAAAAAAATTGTACTTGGAGATCTTATGCAACGACAACCAACAACTCGATTATTGTATATAACACCAGAACTTGCTGCTACTCAAAGTAAATAAAAAATTTTCTTTCAAAATACAAAAAATTAAAAAGAAAATTATTTTTTAAAAGGTTTTTTATCGATTATAAAAAGAGTTCATCAACGAAAATTGATTAATTATCTCATTATTGATGAAGGTAATTAAAGAAAAAAAAACAAACGTCTGATTATTTTTTGTCTTTTCATAGCACATTGTGTTAGTCAATGGGGTCATGATTATCGACCAGATTATTTAAAATTAGGTACATTACATGATGAATTAAATAATGTTCCATGTATTGCTGTAACAGCTACAGCATCTAAACAAGTGATTGATGATATTTATAGGTTTTTTTTTATTGTATTGTTAATTTTTATGATTATTCATTTTTGTTTTTTGTTTTTTTGTATGTATATATATAGTTCATTACATTTACGACAACCTATACTCGAATTTAAATCATCTGTGTTTCGTCCGAATCTCTTTTATGATATACAATTCAAAGAATTACTTGATGATCCTTTTATAAATTTATGTCAATTTATTGATGAAACAAAAAAAATCAGCACTAATGTATAATTTTTTATTATTATTAAATATTCATGTAATTTTTATTTTTTTTGTTCATTTTGTATAATTAGATGCAATCAATAAGTGGAATAATTTATTGTCGTACACGTGATTCATGTTCAGATTTATCTAATAAATTAACACAAACAGGTAAATATGGTTCTGTTAAAGCATATCATGCTGGTATAACAAATGAAAAACGAATACAAATTCAAAATGATTGGATGAATGGTTTAATAAGTATTATATGTGCTACGATTAGTTTTGGTATGGGTATTGATAAAGGTGATGTTCGGTAAGTAAGAAAATTATTTCTTGAAAAAAAGATTTTAAGATACAATCTTTCGTTTTGATATCCTATGTTAACGAAGTTCGGAGATCAAACGAGTACGTTTATTTGAACAATGGAAGGCAAGAAACATTAGACTTTTTTCTCATAGTTTTTTAAGCAACAGAAAAAAAAAGGCATTGAATAGAACTAAACAACATGGATTAAACTATTTTAGAACATTCTATAGTCTTTTTTGAAAATTAAATGACATTGGAATACATTTTTGTTGATAATATAAATAGTACAGTTGTTTGATTTTTGTAAGGATAAAAGATCGAATTATAACTTCGAAGAATAATTAATAACAGTGTTTCGGAACTTATCGAAATGCATAATAATGAACGTGCACAATAGAATTATTTGTTAGTTAAGTCAATGATTAGAATGATAATAATAATGAGACTCAATTGCACATGTGAATTTCATAATTAAACTCCAAAAAAAGGCTGTGCTGGCAAAGTTTTTATAGATTTTATTTTCTAGTATATTTCTTTGAGTGAAGTTAATCAGTCATTTCATCTTTGTATATCATTGTATTTCTTCGGTCTCGTTTCAAATGTCTTCTTATATCTCTAAATTGAAGTGAAACAAACATTACTCTCATATCTCAATCAATCATTCACCTTATCATTTGGATGAAGTCATTTCAATGTGTAGATGTAGAATGGGTCATCAATAATCCATTCATTTTGAATGAAAAGAAAAACCGCATTTATTGTTCATTTGATTTTTTTCTTTTGTAATTATACTATTATTTTATCTGTAGAAAGCTGGAAACTCATTTATCATGAATGATCACTTCAGGCAAAACAGAACATACAAAATCTTTCATTTGACTTTGATTCTTTATAAAGATTTTTTGTTTGTTTCTGAATTAGTTCTTTTAACATAAACCATATGTAAACATCTTGACTCTTTCAGATGACTATCAGTTAAAAAGTAATTAACGAATGTTTCTCTCAGAAAAAAAAATAACTTTGAATAGAGATTTCGTAGTCTCAATTTGAAATTTTTCTTTAAACTGAAATTCATTATCTACGGAAAAAAATTCTCATAAAAATCGAGTTTTTTCTTTGAAAAGTTGTTCTGTGCGTAACATTAGTTTTTCTTTACTGATAATTCCTCTGAACAAGGATCTCTAGCGTTGATTCTCTCAGAACATCTGGAATATATCTCAAGAAATATGCGTTTCAACACTCTTAAAGTTACGTCACTAATAAATGGTTTTACTAATATATGGTTCGATTTGTATTATTAAAGTCTCGTATGTGTTTTCTATCTATTATTGATAAATAAAAATGACTATGGAATTCTTTTTAATTGGATATTAATTCTAATAAAATTTCGCGTTATTTATTATGAATGAATTAAAAAAATGATTCAATATGGAAGTAAAGATTTAAAATTAAATTGAAGATTTTTTGTTTAGATTTGTTGTTCATTGGGATTTAGCTAAATCAATATCTGGTTATTATCAAGAATCTGGTCGAGCTGGACGTGATGGAAAACGATCATATTGTCGAATGTATTATTCTGCACGTGAACGTGATACACAATTATTTCTTATTAATCGAGAAATAAATGATAAAGTAAAAAAAAACAAAACCGAAATGAACAATTAAAATTAATTCTATTTTCTTAGAAAATTGCTGATGAACAAAAAACATCTATGCTTAATGGTTTTAATTCTCTTGTTCAATATTGTGAAGAAGTAAAGTATGTATATAAAAAAAAACAAACAAACAAACAATTAAATTATATTTTATACAGATGTCGACATTTGGTTATTTGTAATTATTTTGGTGATATGTCAATGAAACCATGTGAAACAATGTGTGATGTATGTACACAACGTGAACTTGTTTCAATTAATTTACAAAATTTAAAAGTAAATTTAAGTTGTTTTTTTTTTTTTTGTATAGTTAAGAAATTAAAAAAAAAATAAATTTATTTTTAGAAAAATAAATTTGATAAAGCAATTAATCGAAATTCAACAAATCGTATTATACATCGTAATGAAGGCAGTGAAGAACAGTATGAAGGTGGTCGATTAGGAAATCGACGTGATGAACGTGAATATCATGGTACGAATAATGATGATGATAATGATTATCGACATGATAATAATACAGAAACAGCAAAATTAGCAACAAAACTTGTTTTTAATGAACTTAAACGACGTGGAGCAGTAAGAGAAAATTTTCATTTTTGAATAACTTGTCAAAAACTCAAAAATAAATTTCCATTTTCTTCTAGGCAATGGAAATTAAACCAAAAACTTGGACAGCAGCAAGTGCTAATTGTCCTTTAATTGATCCAACTAATCGAAAAATTCCTAATGTTACTATTCAACTTCGTGAACATGTTTGTCGTAAATTAAAAGAAGTATTAGTTGAAAATATTGAAAAACATTTTACTAATGATGAAACACAACGAATTACACAGTAATTAAAAATTCATTCTTGTCATAGAAAACTCCTATAAGAAATGTCAACTTAGCATTAACATTGCAATAAATTAATACTAATGGAATTAGCAAAAGTCTGTAAGGGTTTGTTTCCATGGAGTTGAGTTATGACCGTTTTACTGAATTTTTTATTCAGTACAGTATCCTGAAAGTTCCTTATATTGAGTTTACTTGAAAATTCAATATCTCATTAAATTTCTTTTTTTGATTTTCTAGCATATACGTAAAACGGTCATAATTCGGGTCATGGTAACGAACCCATTTAGAGTTTTGTTAGTCTCACCAACGCACCATTGTAGGTGCAATATGTGCTCAAACAGTGGGTATTAGTTCGAGTGGCTATCCCGTCCTCCTCATTCTTTGCATGTTAGAAATGGACCGGAACCAGATCAAAGGTCGATAACTCATGGATCGACTTTTCTAAATCCTAATAAATGTGGAAACCTCGGATTTAAATCCGAGAGTTATGTGTACTTCAAAAAGTGAATGAGACAGATGAGTCATCCTAGGATGTGCGGACATACAAATTATCCTGGCAAACCTTGTCTATAAACACTTGATTTCTATTGGCTACTGCTCAACCAATAGGATTTGCGGGTGAATACAGCTCAGATTTGAACTCTTCACCTTGATTTACCCTAAGAAACTCGTTTTTCCTATAACTTGATTTCTATTGGTTACTGCTCAACCAATGAGATTTCGAGGCGAATGGAACACAGATTCGAGTTCTCCACCCCAGAAAACCTCGAACTATCATCTCTGTGATCGGAAGATAGAGCTCTAATTGTAGATCACATAGAGCGTAGGCGAAAACAGAACCGAATTCTGTTTAATTATCTTTGCAATAGGTGAGTTAGCTTTCTTGTTTCCTTATGTTTTATATACCATTTTGTAGCTCGTAAAATTCTCTATCGAATGGTATATAATAGTTGGGTTTTATTTTGAGTATGATAGGAAAAGTTTTTTACGAAAGCGGGGATGGGTCGATTTTCGCATAGGAAGCCATAGGAAAAAATGAGTATTTTTGCAATAACTCAGGAATGGTTCAGTCAATTCTTCTCATCTTCGAACTCGACCAAGACATTGTTAAGACTGAACTGTGTAGAAAATTTCATCTCGATTGGACTCTCCTTTCAAAAGTTATCGTGTTAACGGCCGGCCGGACGGACGGACATACTGACCGATTCTAGAGTGTACTCACTTTTTGAGTACACAAAAAAATCTCGGAATCGTCTTGATATGTTTAAAAATTCTTTGAATTAAACCTTATGAGACACAATTGAAGATTCGAAGTTTTTAATATTCTTCAACTCTACATTTTTTTTTTTGTTGTAGTGAAGCAACATGTCTTGATAAAGCTATTTGGCTTGAACATCAAGTATTTTTAGCAACAAAAAGTGAACCAATGTATAAAATGAAATATATGTCTAAAGTAACAAAATAAAAAGATTTAAATTTCAATTCATACACTTGTTTGTTTTTGTTTTTAGTGTAATGAAATTACTAAAGCAACAAAAAATAATGCTACTTTGTATATAGTTGATTCCATGCCAACAAATTCTATAATAGAAACATCACCAACATCATCTAAACGTAAACTTTCTGAAACTGAAATAAATTCTATTTCAAATGAACCTGAAACAAAAATTCTTAAACAAAATGGACATACAGATAATGAACAAGAACAACAAGATAAATCTAATCAACCATCATTATCACCAATAAATATAGAAAATAAATCACCTGATCGAAAACGATCACTATCATCATCATCATCGTCTTCTTCATCATCTTCATCATCATCATCATCAAATTCATCAACTAATTCATCATCATCATCAACTTCAACATCTTCATCATCAAATAAAGCATCATCATCATCAAAAATAAAACTTAATAATAATAATAATAATAATAATAATAATAATGATAAATCACATAAAACTTCAATAGTAAAACGATCAAATGGTGAAAAACCAAAAGAAAAGAAAAAATCTAAATTACTTCATCAATCATTATCAACAAATTCTAAATCTCAACAATCAACAACAATACATCGACATCGTCGTAATTCATTACCTGTTCAAACAAATTCATCTGATGTTAAAGCTAAACAAGCACGTGGTACATTAAAAACTTGTCTTGAATCAATGTCAAATTTTTTACATCAAAAATTAAATGAACAATCATCAACACATTTAACAATACAATCACCTAATGAAGAACCAATACCACCACAAGGTTCATCATCACCATCATTTCTTAATGATCAAGAACAACAAATTCTTAATATTAATCGTCAACGTAAAACAAGTTTAGATGAACGTATTCGTTCATTATTTAATCATAATTCTGATGATGATAAAACAACAAAAACAACAAATAATAATAATAATAATAATAATATTATTAAAGATTTACCAAAAAAAAATATTCGTAAATCATTACCAATGCCACCAGGAACATTTGATTCTGATGAAGAACATAAAAATTTATCAATAAAAAAACGTAGTAATTCATTAGGTAGTGGTAATAGAAAATTAACAAATAAAAAATTATCATCATTATCAATGCAAAATAAACGATTATCATCTACTACTAGTTTGACTAGTAATCGAAAATCATCAGCAAAAAAATCTCGAGATAGCAAAGTAAAACTTTTTTTTGTTTTTAACAAAACCTATATGAGTCATTTTACATACAACGAGATATGTCTATCTTTCAAAATGACTTTGATTCTTTATAAGGATCATTTTTTTTTAGCATAGACATATGTAAAAATGTTAGTTTTTTTTAAAATGGATAGTAATTAATAAGTAATTAGTCAATATTTCTTTAGTCATATGAGCAGAAAAAATTGAAAATTGGCGTGTGTATGTGAATATCAGTCTTCTCTTTACACCTACGCTTACATCTCAGCCTTAACAGGGTCACTTTATGATATCCGGAATATTTTCGACATCTTTTTTTTTTCTTTCGGCCAAATTAATACATCTCTTTTTTGTTGTTATAAGGATTTAACCATACACTGAGACATAGTTTTTCATAGTATAGCGAAATTCACATGATGAAGTTTCTATTCCAAATCGATGCGTTTGGAATTCATATTGATAAGAAATTCAATCCGAAGATAAATATTTGCCTTTCTACATGCTTGTTATTAGAACTTGAAAAATCAGAAGTGTTTAGCCTTCTTGAAATATACTTATTTCCATGTTTTAATTTATAATTTTATTTAAATAAAAAATTTCTTTTTGTTTTTAGCTTCCTGTGAATATCAAAACAATTTCAGAAGTTGTTGTTGATGTACTCAATCCATATTATCAAGCAAATAGATTTTCATCTAAAGTATATAAAAAAAAAAATTTTCGAAAGTCGAATTAAATCTCATTGTTTATTTTTATTTTTCTTTCAGGAATTGTTTAAAACACTTGCAAAGCGTGTTTCACAATATTTAGCTTGCAAAGAATTTTCAAATATTGATGCGGGTATATGAAAAGAAAAACAAACCAATTTTTTTTTAATCAAAATTTTGTTTTATTTTATTTTTTTAATATTTTTAAGTACGCATGGATGCTAAATCATTGATTAAACCAGCATTTCGTCATAAGCATTCAAAAATCTTAACACATGCCGATTTAGATCGAATCGTACCACCTTAAATATTTAATTATGGCTACACAGCGAGAGAAAAAAAAACCCAAACAAACCAACAAAAAGAGAGTCTTGTGCACAAGAGAATGTGTTCGTCTAGTCATATGTGAACACCTATTGCCGGTGGCTCTCGCTTGTGTCATTCAATCTTCGTTCTTTTTTCTTTTCTTTTTTTTTCTTTGATTTGTTATTATCTCTCTTTCATTTTTTTTTGTTTTTGTTGTTCTTCTCTCTTTTCTTTTTTTTTTTTTTTGCACTTCGGGATAATTGTTTGGTAGCTTTTATTAGATAGCACAAACATAAATTTATCTCGAGATAGCTTTTAATAAAACAAAAGCACAATGGTCTTGAAAGAAAAAAAAAAATAAAAAAGAAAGCCAGCGCCGACTTTCTATTTTTTAATAATCCATTCAATACCGACGAGTTTTAACAGTATACATACACCGATCAATGTGTGTGTCTTCTAGATCGGCGATATATTTCTTCGACAAAAATTTAAGATTATTTTATCGATGGATATGTATTAGAATATGGCAAACGATTTAAATAATTCGAATATCTTAGGTTAGTGTTATATGAATTTTGACTGTTGGATTTTCGGCTATGTCGATTTTCATATATATATATATATATATATACATTGGATTTCAATTAAATGGTATTGATAATCATATGGAAATTTTCAACCGGTCTAATATTTGGCATACATTTGACAATATTACTAATAATTGTATAACAATATTTATCGAAATTACTAACGAAGGAACTTTTTGACTAAGCTATCGAGTTTTTTTTTCTAGAGATTTCAAGTTTTCAGAAAACTTGTATTTTCAAATTTTGTACATATAGAGAACTCAACTAGACTAGTTTCTATAAAAAGAAAATTCAGAAGTTTTGAACAAAATCTCTTTGAGATACAAAATTTGCAAAAAAAAAAATGCATGTTGTATACATTATCCCATGGAAAAGAATCTATATCTTGAACATCACAAATCTCAAAGAAATTTTGTTCAAAACTTGTGAATTTTTTGTTTTGTGAAGATTAGAATGCAATGTAGTATCTATAGGCAAAAAACAAATTGAATTTGGAAGAAATTATGAGTTCAAGTTCAAGATACCGAATTTTTATCTGATGGATCTCAGTTTTGTAGTAAAATCTTTTATTTTTTGAATTTCGATCTAAAACTTTATACAAATAGATGTCTAAATTGGATAAAAAAATTGTAGAATTTTTGGACACTGTATTTCTGAGAAATTAAATTTTTAAAATATTGAAAAGTCATAGATATTTTTCAAAAACTTAGTATGACAGATATGCAATGTGCAAAAATTTTAACATTTGTTTTTTTATTCAACCTCTATAACGGGTGAGCTATAAAGAATTGCCCTGTGAGTATTTTTAAGATTTCTCCTCTATTATCTCTGCGATTACAATAACTTTTTTAATGAAAAGATAGCGCTTGAAATTCTCTACAAAATCATGTATAACTAAATCCAAAAATTGTTTTTTTATATTAGTAGCTTGTTTAGTGTTTATGCGATCATAGAACCACAAAAAACGAGTGGATCTTGTAGATCTCGATCTGTTCTATAACTTTTCTTCTAAAGTGGTGATCGAAATTTTGATCAGGAAAAAAGTTATAAGATTCAGACGAGAAACAACACCACTTTATTTCGAAGAAAGCGGCATCCTCTGCGTGTGATTATCGTCAATCTTTTCTCGATGAAAATTTCGATCAGCGCTTTAGAAGAAAAGTTGTAGAACAGGCTGAGATCTACAAGATCCACTCGTTTTTTTGTGGTTCTATGATCGCATAAACACTAAACAAGCTACTAATATAAAAATCTCCACCAAAAAGTAGATGTGACATTCACAACCACCGTTTTAATAGTTATATTTTAAAGCTATTTGTATGTCTTTATTTTTCGACTTTTTTCAAATATCTTGAGAACAATTTTTAGATTTAGTTATATATGATTTTGTAGAGAATTTCAAGTGCTATCTTTTCATTAAAAAGTTTATTTTAATCGCAGAGATAATAGTGGAGAAATCTTAAAAATATTCACAGGGCAATTCTTTATGGCCCATTCGTTAGTTTTTATCTTGTCTTCTAGATGTATATTGTGTTGTGTTTTTTAATACTCATAGTCATTGTGAACATTGTCGTTTTATCCATATGAAAATAAAAACTATGTATGAGGTGTCCTTATGGTTCACGAGAAAACTAAACTTAAATATTGTGTACACGATTCAAGCAATCTCCATCTTATTTTTATCATATCATGACATTAAGGTTTTTAAGGTTTTATTTCTTGCGATTTGTTTTACAATGAATATTCACAATAATGACACTCGACTAGAACGGATAAATCTGTCATTTTTGAAATATTAAGAAAAACTATATTTTGTCTATTTATCAATTTCTTTTTCGTTATAAATATTTATTTAAAATTGAGCTTCACATTGAATATATAAATGAATTATATTGATTGTCACTGCCCTCTACCAATGCTATCAAACTTTTACATGTTTGAATCCGAATTTGTAAACTATTATCGGTAATTTTTTGGATGTGCGTATGGGCACGGTGAAGGTATGGGTGTGAATGTGGGTATATCTTTCTTTCGCCAAACACCCACACCCAGATTTGCAAAAAGTCGGCCAGTTTGTATTTCTGCCCCATATTGGTCCAATTATAATGATGTTCAAGTCAAGTGCTTTCTTTCACGAGTTAATATCTTTAGATTTTTGTATGAAGATATTTGAACTTATTTATGCTCTAGTACATCTAACAAATCACTAATTTTTCCTTCTGTTACTACTTATGACGACTGTAAGCTCGAATAAACCATGATTATAAAAAGAATCAACGAACAAAATAGAGTCTATAGATAGAGCTTGTCCATAGATGAAGCAGTCAAGCACTTTTTACCTTCGAATAGTTACAAATTACCTATTTGATATGACTAAAAAGTAAAACTTATACTGCAGCAAGACATACAAAAAATGTTTCACAGGATATTGCAAAGATCATTTTCTAAAAGTTTTTTTCATACATCATTTACTATTCGATTTAACTTTGTCAACTATTTTGTTAATGATAGGTCTATACACAGAATTTTTATTTATATGAACGAACTTTTCATAGCCTGGGTGTGAGTGTGAGTGGATGTAGATCTTCTCTTCATACCTACACTCATACCCTGTACCAATCACTAGACAAAAAAACAAGGCATAATTATTTTTCCTTCATTGTCGCACATATTTTCTCTATCTGCTACTATTGCATCTTGAAATAATAATATGATGATAAATGAAATCGTATGTCAATAAAATTCATTACTATTGAATGAAGAATTTCTTTGAACTTATCTATGTCTTTTACAGAAGCTTATGATTATTACTTATCAAAACTAGAACTATTGAAACCAGTTTATTCAAGTGAAAAATATTGAAAGGAAACAACACATTCATTGATATTGAAATGTGCATTTTATGAGTATGTATTCTTCGCTTTAATTATATTTTCATGTTCAGTTTCTTTTATTTTACTGAAACTTATTTTGTGCAGATAACCAATAAGAGTATTCGGAGAGGTAGTTTGTCCGGTTACAACTGATCTTTGATTATGCTTTTGAATTTCAAAAAAAAAAAATTCTGAAATTTTCCGAATTTTTATATTCTCAATCTAGATTTTCAACTTTCACATCTGACAACCTTAGTGTGAGTGTTTTTCTTCTAATCATTACCCATATTCAGATCTTATTTTCTTTGATATGATGAATAGTTTCCAGTGTGTAAAAAAAAAAATTTGTTTTTACATCAAATGAAAGTTTTCTTTTTATTATAGATTGCTTTTAATTATTAGGTAAATAAGAATCAACTTATGATAAAATATTATGTTAAATTAAATAATAAATTGTATAGTTGTTGGATTAAATATTTGATAAAGATATTGTCGTTCACTATCCGAAATATTGTTATAGGTGGCTATAAGTGAGGTTAATCCTCTCATATTTGTCATTTGATATGGAATACTATGCAATTGATTATAATTAATTGTTAATGTATTCAATGTTGATGATAATTCCATAATTTCAAGTGGAATTGATAAAATTTTATTATAATTTAAATCTAAATTTCGTAAAGATTCATATTCTCCAATACCATCGATAGATACCAAAGAATTATTACTTAAATAAAGTTCACGAAGATAAATTAATGGTGATTGTTGAAAAATATTTCCTTGAAAATTATTTCTCGATAAATCAAGAACTTGTAAATTTGGTAAATCAGTTGATAATGTTAATGGTAATGTTGATAATTGATTTACTTTTAAAATTAAATTGACTAAAGATTTTAATGTTAAAATACTTTCTGGAAAAGTTGTTAATTGACATCCAGATAAATCAAGATTTATAATTGATGGTACATTAAGAAATGAAATATTTTTCGATAGACTACTTGCTGTTATACTAACAGTTGATAATGCTGGTGTATTTTCAAATGAAATTGATTCAAAATTAGCTAAAAATGAAAAATTAATACTATTTAAATTAGATAAATTTTTGAATGTTGCTATTTTAAATTGTTTATTATCACTTAATGAAATTGTTTGAAGAATTGATATATTTTCCATATCTAAAGAAGTTAATTTTGAATTTGATGACATTGTTAATGATGATAATGAAGATAAATTTTGAAATTTTAATGTTAATAATTCATTATTATTTTGAATTTGAATGGAAGCTAATAGTAACATATTAACAATTTCAATTGTTTGTAATATTGAATTAGATTTTATAGTTAAAGTAGATAATCCATGAAGATTTTCTAATTCTAAATTTTTAATATTTGTATTAGTTATTTCAAATTGTATTAATGATTGAAAATTTTTTATTGTTGATGGAATAGTCGATAAATTTGGTAAATCAATTAAATTTAAAACCCTAAGATTAATTAATTTACCCATACTTTCATCAGGTATTTTATTAAAATTTGGAATATTCTGTAACATTAATATTCGTAATTGAATTAAATGATCAATTTCATTTGGTAAATCTTCAAGATTTTTAATATCAAATAATTTTAAATATGATAAAGATATTAATTCTCCTAATTCCGATGGTAAATGTTGACCAATAATACCATTATCCGATTGAATTAATAATGATGTTAATTTTTGAAAATTTTTTATGTCAGGTAATATTGTTAGATTTGTATTTACTAATTGAAGATTTTCTAAATTTTTCAAACAATATATATTTGAAGATGGATTAACATTATTAAATATATTGAAATCTGTAACTTGTGATTCATAATTGAGCTTTATGGATGTAGATGAAGGATAAAAATTAAGTGAAACATAAAATGGATTTAGATTAATAATTTTAAGATCATTGGCATAGATGGTACAATCGATCTCTGCATTGTTAACTAAATTCAAAATAGATGAAAATTACAATTTTCTTTCATTGGAAAAAATGTTTTTGTACTTTGAATATTGATGGCTAAGAAATAAATAACGAATAATGATAGAAAGACTTTCATTTTATTTTTCAATTATTTTTGTACTTTTAATCTCATTCGAAATTTCTTTCTAATAGTCATCAAATGTCAGTTGTCGATTTTCTCATTGATGATTATTTGACTCATGATTTATTGATCAAGATTAGCAAAGCTGATTAAAATCCCAGAAGTAAAAAAAGAAAAAAATTAAAGGTCATTATTATTTTACAATTACAAAGCTAAATAACATGTATTTGATAAAAGTAGAAGATGAATGCATTGTTTCTGTAGGATGTGAGTGTATGGAGTGGTTGTGGGTTTAAGTGTGTGGATATTGTCTTTCTCTTCACCAACAATCATACCCACAGCCACAGCAACATCCACCCCACAACTACATCGAAAATCGCTGTTCTGAAATTTTTACAATTATCTAAGAATACCGAATGGCTTAATAGTTAGACCGATGGCTTCTCACTTCATACATTTAAGATTCTAATCTTTATATGCTTGGCTTTCTACCACATAATACCGAATAACCATGTTGTATCCTAGTGGATCTATTATGAATATATTATTGTATCGGCAGATTTATTATACAAAACAGTAACATCTACGTACTTTGCCTTAATTATTATCCATATGAAAAACGAATATCAAGAAAATATTAAGAAATAGAGTAATTATTTTTAGAAAAAAGAAAGATTAACATGGATAACTTCGTATAATAAAATCAATTTAATATTGGCAGAAAAAGAGTTTTTTTTTTATTTTAAATTGCTTCTGAGTAATTTAATTCGAAGATAAAATCTCGATAAGTGATAAAACTAATGATAGTTAAATCAATTATCAATTAACATATTCTCGCGATTTTGAATACTATTCTCAATATTAACTATCGCTTGAACTTTATACATTTTAGATTGAGCAACTAAAAAGAAATTAAAAAAAATCTTGATAGAAGAGTAATATAGTTAACATAATATAATCAATCACCTTAATCATGACTAATGGCCATAACCGTCTCAAAAGCCTGGTAATGGGTTAACAAACTAGATATACATAAGAGATTCAGTAAAAGTCTAGTCTACTCTGAAGCATATCACACTCACATATACTCTAGTGAGCTCTTGATTCGTATGTTAGAATATTAGTATAAAGAATCTTTAGAATCAACTTTGAAATAAAATAAAATATAACAATTTCATTTGATAGAACTTATCAATATGTATTTGAAATGAGTTTCTGGATGAATTCTAGATGAAACTAAAGAAATCTCAAACTAACTCCATCTATATGATTTTGTATACAAATTTTGCAACCGCATGTGTGTTTTTACTTTCTTTCCTGTACATGCAACTGTTGGCAAAGACAAGTATCTACGTTAAATTTTTTCTTTTGCGCCGTTGCTTTCATTTTAATCGACATAGACGAACATTAACATGTTTCTTCAAAATACGATCATGTTTGGATGACGCATGAGATACAAAGTAACACTAAATTTATTACTTTTCGTGCTTGTTTCCTGTTACTTTTCAGTTACAAGTTAGTTCATGAATCGAATTTGTTTGGTCTTGTTCGCTACTAAGCTTTCTTTTTCGATATATCTATGCAAACAATATTCATCAGAAGAAATATTTACTTTATACTACTTGACTGACATGTTCTCTAACAGAAAACCATCTGTCAAGATCGCCATCTATATAACATATATATATATATATATATATGGACGGTTCCTGTTTATAATTTCATCAAACCAAGCACATAGAAGTTTCTATTTTTTTTATGATAAATACTTGTCTCTAGACCTATATCTTGCCCTAGTAAATATGTGAAACTGATTTCGAAATGATTAAAATAACTATGTTTCATAAAAACGACTTATTTGTTTTCATTTTGAGATATAATAAATGTTTTGTTATGAGATTTCATTTTATAACCTTTCCTTTCTTGTTTTTTGATTGTATATTTGTAAATAGTATATATTATACGTTGTGGTGGGTACTACTATTTTTTTTTTTATGAAAATAAATAATCGTTTCTTTGTGTGCTTCAAGAGTCGAGGGTGTGACTGTGACTGTTGATCTTCTCTTAACTGACACGTCACCCTCGCCCATACCCCCAAACTCACACACATCCACACCCCCATCCCACCAACCCAAATAGAAGGTGCCGATAACTTGAGGGTGTGGGTGTGAGTAAAAAAAAATCGCACTCATACTCATCCATACTCACCTACCCACACCCACATTCTACTGTCAACTGACCTAATGGCAAGGATACCTTGAACTTAGTATATTCACTCGCGATTCATAGTTCTCTAAATTTGTATTTGATTCTTTCGTTGCATCTTGAAAAAATTTTACATCAATTTCTTGTTTAGATTTTTATATTATTTCAGATTTATAAAAATTTTGCGAAAAACAATTTTTTCAATTAATCATTGCATTATCTGTTCATCATGGTTGTCGTTCACCTCAGTTCTGACATTCTGGTTGCTGCATGTAGATGTTTCAGTTGTATTTACTAATTTTTCTTGTGCTCGTTTTTCAGATTCACGTCTGATCCATTCTTGCTGAATTAGAATTGGTAAACCAGGATTAAGACTTAATTTATATGGTACCAATGACTTTGGCAACTCATCAAAGTCCACTATAGCTTTGATAAACATAATATCATCACGAACATAGAGATTGCTATCCTGTTGTATCATTGTTAAAGGCACAAATTTAGGTATACCAGAAGCGATATTCATATCTGAACGAGGCCTTTGAAAACTGCTTGATTTCACATCAGGTCGAAATGAATCGATAATATGTTGTTGTTGAGAAGTTTGATCAAAGAGACAAAATGTCACTTTGTAACTGAAAGGAAATTGAAGTACCGAATCATATTCCCCACGCATCAGTACAAAGAAAAGAGACATATGAGTGCGTCGAGCATTACCATCTCCGGCCAAATATAGACGAAGTCGCATCTTATAACCATTCGGTGATGAATAGAATACAGGAGAATAAATAGATGTCTGCCGTTCACACTCAGCATCAACTAAAAAAGTTGAAAAGAAAAATATAGAAATGAAAACTTCGATGCTATAGTTTATTTAAATTTTCTTTTGAAATTAATTAATGTTTTTTTTTTTGTCAAATGAAACTTGATTGACAAAAACAAAAGTCACTCTTTTAAACATACTCATTTTCTTTTGAACATTTGCAATTCTCCATATCAGTGTGCCATCAGTGGAAATATTCTTCAAATCATCAAGCTGTTGTTGAAGTGAATTGATACTTTCTTCAAATATTTGTTGATTGACTGTTTGAGCATCTATTGATGAATGTGTTTCTTCGATAGCGATTTTCATTTTTGATAAGCCATCGGACAAGTATCGTATTGAATTTTCATGGTGAAGTAACTCTGAACTAACATGTTGAATGTCATCATTTAACGATTGTATCCCACCCAATAGAATATCCGCTGTTTCAAATAATGGTTTAAGATCTGCATGAGAAATCTCTTTAGTTTCTCTATCGGTAGTTATTGTTGTATGAGAAGACATGTCTGATTGATCATTGATTAAATGTTGATTGTGTTTAAAAAGATATTGAAGTAAAACACTTTGATGTTGTTCGCTTAGAAAATGGCTTCGTGTGTTCACGCGAAGGAACTAATAAGAATAAAGTCTTTGATTAGTAATAAAGTTAAAATAAAAATTTCTTAAATACCTGTTCAGTACAGCCATATGGTTGGAGGAGACAATTGACAGTGAGTTTCTCACACATAGATAAATGTTGGTTTAAATCATCAATTGTTTTGAACTCTTTACCACAATATTCACACAAAGGATTCAAATGAACTGTATCGAAATGTTTCTGAAAAAAAGAGACAAAAAAAATCACAGCAACATATAAGAGAAAAAACATCAAACACAATATTACTTGATAATTCTTAAATATACCACTCCACTCGCAAAGTGAACACATAATATTTAATTTCTCCATGTCAAGTTGGCATGCCTTGTCAATAATTATCTTAAAATCAAAACAGAACATATTAAACATACCTGTAAAGAAAGACAAACAAAAAGTTTATCCTACTTGATCTCGTGGTGTCACTTCATTGCAAATGTTGCATTTGATTATAGAACTTCAAATAACAAAAAAAATTTAATTCAAATCGATTAACAATTAAACACAAAGAAAAAACGAATCATGTGCTTACCTTTCTTCAACATTTATACATGACTGACAAAAGCGATGTCCACATATCAATTGAATAGGATTTCTTAGTAACAAGCTACACAACCAACAAATATATGTCACTAGGGAATCTTTGTTTCTTGCATCAAAACCAATTTTTCTATTAAGACACTGAAAAACCAAAAGTATTATTTCAGGAATAATAAGTGTCAATTCATTAATAATTAAATATAACTCACTTGTGATAATGATCGACTGCCTTCCATGAAGTTTGGATCATGTGTCTCGCACATTGTAATTCTAAGATAGAAACAAATGAATATTTTTTTTTATTACACAGCTCATTTCAACATAAGTTGATCGGTAACTAAATATGCATATAGTAATTAAACGATGGAATCGATACTATTATCTTGAAGTCAGTCTCGGATTTCTTTCTTATTGTCAAGTTCATCCGAAGACAGTCGAAAAAAGAATATGAACTTATCAGATGAGTATTGTACTTAGAGAATGTTTTACAATCAACTTCGATTCTTTGTCTAGCTTTTGTGATTCAAGAATAAACGCTTTTAACATGTAGTTAACAGATTGATGAATCTTCCATTGTATAAACTTCAATCAAGGCTTGATCGAGTACACTTTAAAAAGCATAGCAAGTGTGTAGAATGCACCATTCCATCACAAGACCAAACTGATAGGAAATATAGAATAAAGAACAGAAATAGAATCAATTTGTTTTAGAATCGAATCTCACTTGGATTTGTACTTCCGACAAAAGTTCATTCGATTTGATTCAATTTAAGCTTTAAAAAAGTATCAAAAGTTCTAAATTTTAGTCTTTGATTCAAACAGACTTGACCTAGTGTTAATTAACTGGACGAATAAAATTAAAGAAAAAGTTCTGCTAACATTTATTTAATAATCATTGATTGAATTGATTGTGATAAGTTCTGATACATATTAAAAGAGTTTTATTCTTGAATGGTTTTGGATCACAAAAACCTAGACAAATAATCGAAGTCGATTCTGAAATAATCAGTAAGATATATATCGGTGACATTATTTTAGTATAATAAACATCCATTACTTCACATACATGTTTGCCTTATTATCCATGATTAATTAAATTGATCGAGAAAATTCGTATTTCTTTTCGTCTTCGATGCTTTTTTAGACTGTCTTCATATGAACTTGACAATGAAGAAGAGAATCCAAAATCAGTTCGAAGAAAGCGGAATTAATCAGACGGATCCGATACCGCTATAGCTGAGTGGTCAAGTTGTTTGGCAAGTATTCATAAGGTATTGTGTTCGAGCCTCCGCGTTATCATACATGAGATAATTTTAGACAAGTCACTAACGATTGCTTGACTCGGATCATCCGTAAGATGGTATACTGACTACGTTGTGATACAAGGGCGGTCCATGTGGCTAGTAGGTAGTAGTGAGTGTAGGTGAAAAGTTCGACTGTTTGAGAGAAAGAACTGAGTCAGGTCGATTTTCGAAGCTGTCTCTGAACAGCACTTTATACTGCAAGACAGCTGAAAGACGAGGTATTCTTCTCCTTCTTCACGGCGATTCACAGAGGTATATATATATATAGAATTTGAGGCTGACTATGCATTAAGCGAAAACAATGGACTTCCACATTCTCAATTGCGTCACATATAAGCTATATTTATAAGCAAAGCGTGTACACCTTTCGTGTTACATCAGGAGGAAGCTAGTCATTTGCTCTTTGGAAATTTCCAAAAAATGAAATGCATCGTTATATAAATGTTATTTATTCTTAGAAAAAAATCAATCGGTGTAGAAAACGTAATCGAAAATTGTAACAGCGGAAGAGGGGAAGGCACACATACCTCTTCCTGATTGAAAATTATTCATACTACCTAATTAGACTACCTGCATTTTTTTATTCTTTTACTTCCTCGATGAGACAGTATCTTATTACATTGTCTACCGTCGAAAACATGAAAAACACGCTCAGTTTCTGAGGTTAATAGTAGGATTATATTTTTCTTTAGTAAAAGAAAAATCAATTCCACTTACTTTCTGTCCAAACAATATATTGTTTGATAGAATAAATATTCAAACTAATGAAATATTAATCTAAAAACAAATAAAATAATATCTTTTTTTCTTGCAAAAAGTTACGTGAACTATTTTAAATAATGATTAGAAAGACATTCATGTTTCAATATTCAAAAGAAGAAAATAGGTCGGTGTTGAATAAATTAAAAAGATAAATGAGAAAACTTTATTTACTTTGTTAAAATATTGCAATATATTATTCTAATAATTACATCTATAAAAAAAACACTGTATGATATTATATTAAGAATTACTCACAGTTCCAGCGAAGAGTAGCATAGTACAAACAAATTTAGAGCGGATTCGGCTTACTTCTAGCAATTTTTCAGTTACTGTTGAAAACTTTGAAGTGTTTTCAGTGTTAATGTGAGTCCTTTCCTTCTTCATAATTTTCTTTTTATGGTCGTGCCACTACTTCACAGATATCTATAGATCATAACGCATTGTAATAAAACAATCTTGATAGTTTATTATTATATACATATTTTGTGGGTTTTTTTGATGATTTTATAACCTCAGTGGGAAAAAGAAAGAAAAAAACCCAAATTAACTGGTTATTATTTCTTTCTTTCCAGTCTAACATAAATCCTTTTTATTTGATTTTTTTCCCACTCGGCCGCTTAGATATTTATCGTTTAGTGCTATTTTCATTGTTTCCTGATAAATTCCCATGATACGAATGGACGCATGAATAACATACATGAGGTCAGTATCTATAGTAGTCATCTGTTTAGGTTGAGTAATACCTAGTTTCATCTGATAGCCTTCACGCTTCATTTATTACCTTAATGTTGATTACTAATATCATGAGTCAATACAAATGAAAAGCAATCGATCGATACAATCATGTGGAAATAAATTTTGATTCTATATTGTAAACAAAATTATGTACAAGTCACATGGATAGAACAAAAACTATAGTTAAAATGAATGATGATTGTGAGTTGAGAAATTCGAAAAATACTTCATATCAATTACAAATTCTTTCAATAGTACAAAAACTTTGAAAATAAAATTAATTTTAAAACTTCTACATACATTAAATATTCTACTTGTAAGTTTTTGGCGAATATGAGTTCAGTTTATTAGTGATATTTTGATTATGATGACAAACAGAAGAATAATAGAAGAAGAGGAGATACAAAGAAGAACGGTTAGAGAATAAGATAACGAATATAATATCTAATAACAACAGAATAGAATGAACACGAATATATATATATATATATATATATATAAGAGCAGATTGGGAAAATCCTCTATACGAGCTAAGATAGTACAGTGGAAAATTTTCAATACGTGATGTTAAGAAAATCCTCGATACGAGATGTGGATATTTCCAACACTTGTGAATGTCCTTGAATTCTCCATCTGAACACTACAACGAATAAGTAATATTCAAAGATAATTGTCGAACATTAGACTTATAAGAAGCAGTAGATAGGTAAATTTACTAATAATTAGTTACAAGTTTCTATAGTATATAAATTCTACAAGCAATCATCAAAGATTTTAACGATTTCAAAATATTGTAGATAGTGTGATCGATGCACTTTCGTACTATATAAATTAAAAAGCATAACTATTGTATTGAAATATGAACTTTTCTATAACCAGTTTTTTTTCATTTGAAGTTATTTGAAAATATTTCGAAAATTAACTATTGTATCAAAATAAAAGCATTATTAAGAAATTTATAAAAATATTGATACAAATCACATTGATTCATTCCTAACGTTGACATATTCTGACTAATTACTATCAAATTACTAGGAAATTTAACAAAATAAAGAATTTACCTGCTTCATTACACATAGATATTAATATTATAATATGAAAAAAAAACCATATGCAACGATTATTCATAGTATTTGTATTTACTGAGAAATATTGGAAATTACCAATACTTTACGTGGAAAGAGTCTTCTGCTTAATATGAAAATACACTCATATTTATATGAAAGCAATCTATATTATTTCAACGTCTAGTGAAAGTTTGATAGTATTTTTGCAGTAATTACTGAAATTCGATCGCGACTACTGACCTAAAATTTCGGTTCCATGTGTTACAGTGTGGTTCACTTGTGTTTGATGTTTCTTTCTTTTCTCTGTTCTGCTGTTGTACCGATGATCAGTACTACATATATATATATATATCTCCTTTGGATATTGCTAAGGAATTTTTCCTCTCATTCATGTTTTCTTCCTGCTACGTTCGGTTATTTCCCACTTCATTAGTGTATATAACGATTATTTTGGAAAAATCAACAAAGTTATTACTATCGATCATTTGTGTCGAAATTTCCTTCAACATTATGACGTATTATTTGCAGAAGTTTCTCAATAATATTCCTTTTTAGATGCTTAGATTTTGTAAAAATAGTTCGAATTTCTTTGTTCTGAAGGGATTATAATCGAAATTCTATGAAAATTGTTCAGTACTGTTCTAGGAACTTCGACATTTTCTTGTGGTGTAGATATAATCATCAAAATCTCTCACAAATCTAGTTCTGCTATCCAGAATAACTTTAGAAAATTGTCTCGAAACTTGAGTATTTTCGAACGAATTCCCAGGACGAGGATTACGACAGTCGTAAACGATTGTATACGACGTCGTATCCGATCGTGTACGGTCGTATACGGCGTACATTACGATCGTATACGACCGTATTTCGCCGTATTACTTGACGCCAGAATTACGACCGTATATCGTCGTGTCGTATACGGCGAAATACGACGTCTATACGACTACCGTAAACGATCGTAAATGGTCGTATACAATGTCGTTTGTTACCGTATTCCACATAAGGTTTTTCAATTTGCCCTCCCCCTCCCCTCCACTCTCAAAATAACACAAAACTAATTAATGTGGGTGCCCAGCCTGGCTGGCACCCACATTAATTAATATTAACACTTATATTTTGATTTGTCCTTCTCATTAATCCAAAAATAAAAAATTATTGAAATAAGAACTTACTTACTTTTATATGTTATAAATAATCTAAAACTAAAAATAAAATTTATAAATAATCTAAAAATAAAAATAAAGTCTATAAATAATCTAAAAATAAAAATAAAATTTATAAATAATCTAAAAGTAAAAATAAAATTTATAAATAATCTAAAAATAAAAATAAAGTTTATTCAAATAAATCGATACTTACTATTGGATTTGTCGTTCTCACTAATGTAAAAATAAAAAATGACTTACTGTTCGACATATCATTATCAATAATCTAAAAACAAAAAGAAACTTTATTTAAACAAATTCATACCTACCATTTGATTTGTCGTTCTAATTAATCTAAAAAGAAAAAAAAATTTCTTTAAATAAAAAGTTACTTACTGTTCTATATATAATTATAAATTCTATATATCATTATAAATAGTCTAAAACTAAAAATAAAATTTATTGAAATACATTAATATTTACTATTTCATTTGTCGTTCTCATTAATCTAAAAATAAAAAATTTATTTAAATAAAAAATGACTTACCATTCTATATATAATTATAAATTCTATATATCATTATAAATAATCTAAAAAATAAAAAGAAACTTTATCTAAACAAGTTCATATTTACCCTTTTATTTGTCATTCTCACTAATCTAAAAATAAAAAAAAATTATTTAAATAAGTTACTATTTACTGTTCGATATATCATTATAAATAATCTAATAAGAAAAAAAAATTTATTCAAATAGATTAATACTCACTGTTTGATTTGTCGTTATAAATAGTCTGAAAATGAGACATAAAATTTGTTCAAATAAATTCATACTGCTTGATTTATTGTTATAGATAATCAAAGAATAAAATAGAATTTATTAAAATAAAATAATAGCTACTGTTTGATCTGTCGTTGTAATTAACATAAAATGAGATAAAAATAAAAGTTCTCGAAATCAACACTTACTGCACCACCTAGGACGACCATTACGATACTTGTAACGGACCGTACACGTCACAAAATATGGTCATACTGGTGATTTTATATCTAATTATCTATTATTGATTATACGGGTGATTTGCAAAAAAACTTACACAAAATTTTTTTTTATCGTAGAATGTTTTTTCCATGGCTCGAAGGAACTATAAGCGTCATTTTTTTAGTGTTGACTCTTCAGTAGTTATACTAGATAACCACCATAGATAACTCCGGGTTTTCTTATTTTTAATATAAATTTATATGATTATACTACTTTCTACTCTCTCAAAAATCTAGCATATATTAATATTATACTGTCGAAACAAAGCCATAAGATCTAGCTGTGTGATTGATTGTAAAACAAGTGTTCTGCTAAGAACTATTTATTACAATAATACCAGATAAAAATAAACCGTTGTTGGTCAAAATGTCCAAACGAACAACTGAAATATGTACCTGTAAAAGTAAAAAAAAGTTTATGAATGCGACCATATTGCAAATCAAGATGTCTTGTCTATTATACATTGAGATGCAGTTCTGATAGCCTTTATTAAGCTTATATGCTTGAAAGTTACCTTTTTTTTTTTGCTGTTAGGCGCAAGCGATTAAAAGACCGATATCACCGCAGAAAAGCTTTGTCATCAAGGGCGTTTCTAATGAGGAAAATGGCTGAAAATGTATCAGTCATGTCATTGAACAATTCGTTAACATTATTACACCATAAATACTCGAGTACTCATCTGATACCCTGGATATTAACTTCATAGGAATCTTCGGTCAGCCATAAACTATAATGTTGAGAAAATAAATTCAAAAAAAATTGGTGAACCCCATCATTTTTCAGGTGAAGAAGTTAAAAATGTTGAAATTTGTGTTGTAAATAATTTTGCCTTGTTCAAGAAAAAAGATTTTTCTTTTCTATTTCCTCTAAAGGTAACCAAAGGGAATATCAAATTGTACTGCTTTATAGTACTCTTCGTGGGCTATCAACTACAATATAAAACGATTTGAAGAGGACATCTATATAAGATAATAGCCGTATAAAAAGATGTGCAAGTTTTTTTGCAAACACCTGTATATGATCAGTGTTGTGTGTGGCAAATGGAGCAATTTTAGGCATTTTATTATGGTTTTAAGCGATTTTTCATAATTATAATATATGTTTATTTCAAGTATTATTCTGTGTAGATAATAATGCAATCGTTCGAGACAATACATAAAATGAAAACATGAAAAAAGACGTTACGCGTCGTATAATATCAAGTGTTCTCCAAATATAGAGGCAAAACTTTTTTATGAAATTATTCGATACAGTTTTTTTGTGAGCATAATTTTTATATATAATATTGCTCTAACTAGTTATATAAAATTTTTAAGATAAGCAACACATAAGTTATTATACAAAATCGATTATAAAGAAAAAAGTCGAGATGCATATCTTTATTAATATATCTAATAAAAATTAAATCTTAAATGTGATAGATTGAAAAAGTCATCTTTTTAGTCAAACATCCCTATATTATTTTTGATTGATATAATGATGATTTTACTTCTTGTGGCCTATGGAACATGCAAGACAGCATTTTTCAGCAAAGAATCCAGAATAAAAACAAAAAAAGAGATTGTCCACACTTTCCCGTCACAATAAATATAACAAGAGTCTAGCCAGCTCATTGTTAATAATTAGAAAGTATATTGCATAAAGATTATGTAAAATAGAAAATATAAACTAAATCAATAATTTGTAACAAAAAGTGACACATATATAACACTATCCAGCTATCTTACTATATACGAGAAAAATACACGACCAACATACGATCGTATACGAGTGTCGTTTACGATGGTCGTATTCAGTGGTCGTTTACGGCAATCGTATATGATCGTATAACATCGTATACGATGGTCGTATACAACAGTCGTATACGACCATCGTTATTCGTCGTATTTTTTTTGTATACGGTCGTGTACGATCGTAGGTTTTAAACCTGGGTTGTTTCAAATGCTTTTATGAAAATTATGGTAACTTATGAATTTTCTAGCTGATATCATTTTTTCATGAGAGCAGTTTTCGAAATTTGATTGTTTACGAAGGAAATTTTGTTTTCTGGAAATTTAAACACTGCTGGTTTTCATACCTTCTTCAATACGTGAATGAAACCATAAAATTTGTAGTGTTCTTTCTATTGATATTGAACATTAAAATTGGCTAAAACTGGCTTTTTTAAACCCTTAATCAAAGGAGAGCTACAACAATAAAAAGTATTCATTATGTAGAGTGAAATTCGTTCTACTGAATCATGTATCAGGAAGAATATTTCTACTTATGAGACAATGTATCTAACTGTCGGACGTTGTTCGATTTTATATGATGGCTACGAGTACGTCTTGATGAGATGCAGCTAAGCTTAAAGTGGTTTGAACCCATGGCTTACTCATAAAGAATGACGACTTTTCAATTCAAACGATTCCTAACAGAAAGGTATTTCGAGAAAAATCGAAAGCAACAATTTTCGATCTGAAATTCTGCCTATAGAGACGTTTGATAATCTTGAAAGTCTCAATGAAAACAAACACATCTTTCTCGAGATAATCAATATGTAAAAAGCAGCAATTTGCGATAGGAAGACATAATAATTGAGTCCAATTAGAAATCAATTGCCTCGAGAAAGGCATGTTTGTTTCCATGGGAACGTTCAGGTGGAAACTCTTTGTTTTGAATTTTTTGAAGATTCTTCATTCTCAGTAAAAAGAAAATTTATTGAAATGGTCATAACTCTTGGCGCAAATCCTTTAAATTTAGCTTGATCTCACCGAGGTCCAATAATTGATTAGATTCCCTCGTTAGAAAAGACTCGTAATAGTTTGCAAAACGCTAAGCGGGTGTGTGGGTATAGGCGTAGGTGTAAGTGAGGGTGATGTGGAACCAGAAGATAAGAACCTACACCCACATCCCAACACCCGCACACAATCCACACCGATATCCCGCTCATACCCACACGCGGCAGCATAGCCTACTATCACACCTATTCTCATCCACACTAACCCATCAGTTCTACGAAAAAAGTGACTTTTTTGTTAATGGTAGTACTTCATTCAGAGCTTTTTTTCCATACAAATAAGATAAGTAAATACTACTGTTAATTATTATTGCTGGTTTTATGAGAGTAAAGTCAACCGTTATTAAATAAAATAAAATGCATGCAGCGTTTCAGAGGTAATTTTCAGTGACCATCTAAGACAAGAACAATAAGAAGCAGTCGAAGCTTACTTTATGAGTTGTTCTGGATTTATATAAAAAACAAGCTCTCGAAAAGAGTAGCCGATGAGAATACGTCCAGAAAAGTTAGCTTCTTAGAAACATTAATGAGGAAGTTGAAAAATTCGACTCTGTTAAGTTGAAGAGCTAATTTTTGCCTTCATTTTGACACTAAGCCCAGCTTTCTAGCGTTTAAAATGGCGAAGAAATCTGGGATGCACAGAAACGCAAAAATCAAAAATCCTATTTTGGGAAAAACTAGGGTTTTTTAGAAAAAACCTTATTTTCTCCTATGGGAGGTTCAGAAAAGCCTCTGAAATATCCTTAAATCTCATCATAAAATCAATAAACTATAGTGCATTCGAAAGTAGACACTTAGCTCTATCTAACGAGCTATAAACCACAAAATCGACAAATTTGACCAAAATTGACATTTTGGGGAGGGAGGGGTGGAGGGATCCTTAACAAAAACTAGTTGATCAGTGTGAGATTAGCAAGAAGAAATCTTCAAAAAACCTACCATCTAAAATTCTAATATTCAAAGTCTTTCTGTACTCTGTTATTTTCTTTTGTAGGGAGCACAGAGTTATCAAACAAGTCATACAATAAGTGACAACAAGGTGAGAGACAAGGTTAAGTAAAGAAAAAGCATGTGCGCCGTGTGATGATTTTCAGATAGAAGAAGTGTTAATACTGATGGAATTATGCTTTATTGAGCTTCTTCATATCATCAATCGTTAACTGTGACGATTTATGAAAGAAGGTATGTTAGTGCAGATGGAGTTAAACTTTATTATAGTCCTTCGTATCATACAATCGCCTCATTTACGTATGAAGCATACGTTTGTATACATGAGTCGAATAAGAGATAATAAAATGAAAGATGAAGAGCCCAAGGAGAGAATAACGTAAGGATGAACAAGTGATGAGGCCAAGGAGAGAACAACGTAAGGATGAACAAGTGATAAGGCCAAGGAGATTACAATATAAGAGTGAACGAATGAATGGTGATATATATTGGGAAGCGCAGTACAACAGAAAGAGAACAAGGTTCAATCAATCTTAGATAAATGTAAGAGTAACACGATTATGAACACTGTATTATTGATCGTACAAGAACACACTGAGAAAGTAAAGATATCATATAAAATAATATGCCTATTGGCACACGCCGCACGACAGGTAGTTTATAATGATCATGAGGCACAAACTTATCTAAAAGTGTCTTGAGATAAAAAACAACGTTTCTTGAACGCAGCAGAGTTATGGCGTCTTCGTATCACTGTTTCTCGCTTATTAAGAAACTAACTCTACTTGTTTTGATTCTTGCCATTGTTATTCCTCTGTACTATGGTTCAACAAATCCAAAGTATCTTCTCTTGCGTCTTTTCCATTCTTTACTCTCAATCAAGCATTCTCTCGTACCTGATCGAGCTCGACCAATGCTCAGTGCGGAATATCGTGCTTTTGAGAATATGCTTAGTTTCAAATCATTACTTGAACCTGATTTGCTGGTAGATCCATTAGAAATGGCCAGAAAATTACGATTATCTTTTCTGCTCGGCACCATGGTTCCTCGACCATACCACTGTCAAGTCAACAAACAAGTGTACGAGTACGAAGGACACAAGGCAGAAGCGTATTGGATTAATCACCATGCTGGAAAAGAACAAAGAAATACAGATCAGATTGTCATCTACTTGCATGGTGGAGCCTATGTAAGGGGTGACATTAACGGTAAATCATTTGATACTTTCAGCTAGATGGTTCAATTTTAAAATTCTATAACAAAATTATTTTTAAATCAAACGTGACTATAATCACTGAGTAATATAGATAAGATTTAGGAGTTAACGTTTTGCTCGGAGTGACTGAAACTTACATGAAAGAGAATTTATCTTTTTATAGAAAGACAATAGACTGCCAAAAGCTTGCTACGAGAATTAGTCAAAAAGAAATCTTTTAATAGCTTCAAAACTTCAAGTGTTCTTTAAAGATTGAATTAGATGATGAACATCAAAATTTCGTACGTTTCGGTCATCGTATGCATTTTTTGTTCCTGTAGTAATTACCTTTAGTCTGATACTAGTTGTCCATTTGAATTTAAAACTCATACTGCGTACTCTTATGTATGCATAAAAATGGGCATGGAATAGTATGTATATTATAGACTCCTGATTTTGTTCGATTATAAACTGTCTTTGCGTTTTCTAGTTAGTGCATTAATAACAAAAAAAATTCCCTTTTACAGGTTTTAGTGGACTCGAGTGTCATTTGTCTCGTCTTTTCAATATGTCTTTGCTCCATTTGGAATATCGTCTCGTCCCGGAACATCCACTGCCAGCAGCTGTCGACGATACACTCGCACTTTATCGTGCTCTTCTTCATGATGGTATCTCTTCTTCTCGTCTCATAATTATGGGAGATTCAGCCGGTGGTGGTCTTACTTTATTGACAGTTCAAGCTCTTCTTGATCGTCATTTACCTATTCCTCGTGCTGTCATTACTATGTCTCCGTGGACTGATTTATCATTGTCCGGTGAGAGTTACAAACGTAATCGATTAACTGATGTAATGCTTCGCTTAGAATATATTAGCTGGAGCGTCGAACGAGCTTTGGGTCCGAATCATGCTCAACTAGTACGATATAGTTCTTTTCACAGTCCTCTTTTCGGCTCATTTCAAGGATTTCCTCCTATGTACATCACAGTGGGTACAGCAGAATTATTAGAAGACGACTCGAGACAAGTGGCAGACAAAGCACAAAATGCTGGTGTGGATGTAACATTGGAAGTCGGACTTTATATGATGCACGTGCATCCAATTTTCTTTTCGTTTTGTCCTGAAGCAAGAAATACACTTGATAACATTCGTCAATGGGTTGAAGCAAAATTTCAAGGAGAAATAAACACCTAACTATGATTCATTGTCTATCTCATTGCATCAATCATAATTCAATTCACATTGATGAATATGAATTCTTTCTTTTTCGAATAAATTGAGATAATTTAACATTTCTTTATAACCGCGTCAAAACAACAGAACATGCTTTTCATCGAAGATATACCTACGCTCCAGAGATTGAAAATTCTATCGATTTGTATTGATAGCAGTGAAAATCAGAGAAACACTGCGGCTAACGAACTAATGTAAGACCAGCAAATCAAAAGGATCAAGGGAATCTATTTTATTTTATTTTTTTGACATTGAAGAAATTTATTTTGCCGTATAATGCTTCGCAGAAGAACGAAAAGACTACATCTTTGTTTGGGATTTTCAGTATATACATACTACTTCTTTCAGCTCAAGCGAATGT
>CAJNOL010002348.1:12751-40476 GCA_905250125.1 Rotaria sordida | reverse complement strand
AGGCCATGGGCACGAACTTTTTTTATGGTAGACACAACTCACTAAGGACTACAAGATGCACTAGGTTCCGATTGAAAAGCGCTCCAACACCTGGGAATGTTTCCTTGTTAGTAAAGCTTTGACATAGAAGTTTTATTGATGTGATCTGTACACCAAAATGAAATAAAGCTTTTATGTCATATCTCTACTCAGTAATAAATTTGATACAAAGTTTGGCATCATAAAAAGATAGGGGTGAGAAAGATTTATGCTTGAGGATACAGATCCTGCAAGGGAACCGATGCATGATTTTTTCATATACTTTAATTTCTACGAACGAGTCAAAGAACTGTTTTTAAAATGAAATGTTCAATCTAATAGTTAAATTTGGTGTACTTTTGCTGCTTATTTATCTATTGGACACTTGAAGGAGCAGAACGTGAATGGTTACTGTATTAAAACAACTAACAAATTTCGATAAAAGGCTACATTTGAGACACTATATCTGAACAAGAGTTTAAACATGTATCTTTGAGCATCCATTGAAAATAGATAATGACGTGCCCTACCAAACAGCAAATTAATACCTTCGACCTGATGTGGACCACCGATAGCTCACAGCAAAAAAATTGAACATCTTCATTGTGTTTTTTACCAAACGAGCTGGTTTTCTTGTTGATGATAGGGAAATGTTTATCACTTTTATATTAATAAGAGAAAAATCACTAAACACCATGCCAATGCACTATTATTACCTCCAAGAAGAAAACGTGACCTACAAATTTTCAAAAACATATGTGAATGCATAACAACTATGAATTGCAATAAGTCTCGTTTTATTTAAAACATAATACTAGGAACATTCCTCTATAATTTGAAATAAACATTAGTTCAATTTGTCGGCACTTGGTACAATTATACAGGTTCACTTATCTGAAGAGACTTTAAGGATACAAATGTAGTTGTGTTATTTAGAAGATTGTAGAAGGCTACTTTTTCCTGTTAGAATCAATTATAATACCTGAGCATTGTGTTTATTGATATTTCTCTTATAAATAAAAGCGGTAAACATTTTTCTATCATCAACAAGTAAACCAACTCATTTGGTGAAAATACAGTAGGAATATTCAACTTTTATACTGTGATCCATCAGTGGCTCACATCGGCCCGGGTGTGTTAAAACTTGAATTGAAGTTCCTAGGGAATTTAGGGAAATAACTGCATTATTGATCAGTACTTGTTTTTTTTTCCTATATTGAGTTTATGTATTTGATTTTATTATAGCTTAAGGAATTTTAAGAGGTCCAAATGACCTATAATATAAAGTCAAATATTGAAAATCGACACATTGACAACTGACTGTCCACTGTTTGGAGGGAGAATGGGGGAAGAGGGAAGAAAACGCTAAGAACTCTCACGCCATGATACTGATGTAAAAGCGTAGTTACACGAGCAAAAGCCTTTTTTGGGCAGTTGAATGTTTCATTTTCTATCCATCTACATCTCGTTATGATGCGAACTCGATTGGAGTTCAAAAGGACCATCTGCTGTCTTTACCAAAAAAAGGAAACTTGTCAAAATGACCGCATATAATAGCATATTTTATTTAAGGCTGAGTCCTTCGTCATTACTGACCATCAAAAGACAGATATTACGGTTGATTATGAGCATATAGTTAATGCTTCCTCAATTCAACATAAACAACCGTCAAATATTGTTAAAATGATTATGTTTTGCTTATTTCCATTTTGCTCGTCCTTTTGGCCTCCAGACGTTTCGTCGCTGTCATTCCGAACATCCGTATTTGACATCGGATGTTCGAAATTGACATTTTAGTCCTCCAACGGATGTTCGGAAAAAAATCTAACGGATGTCCGTAATTAATGAAATGGATGTTCGTACGATAGAGAATTGACGTTCGGAATGAATTATATCATATGACAGAGTTACGAAAGATGGATGTTCGAAAGAGAAACTATCGGGTGTTTGAAACGCAAACATAGGAATGTTCGAGACAAAATAAATAGCGTGCAAAACGGACTTCGATGTAGGTTGGTAGACGAAGGAGAAGATGTCTCATAGTCTCGAGAGCAAAAGCTCGTAAAAAACAACAATATCAGTCAAGAAGTAATAGAGATTTACTGTTTTTTGTTATTTATTTATTATTGAAATATCTCTCTATTTTTGTGCCATTGTATTTCTTAAGAGCTTGACTTTCTATCTGTGAATATTGTTCTTTTTTCAATAAACCTCATTTATTTCTCATAATGAAAAGATGAAGCAAGTTGACAGGCCAGGGAGTTTTGATAGCGAAATATTCTTTGTCAAATCACCTTCGAATAAGAGTGAATAGAAGTTTGTATTTCAGTACACACTTTACATCTGTGACTATGTCTAACATACTGTGTACTGTGCTGTGACAGGAAGACCGTTCCAAACATAGGTTAACTGGAACTAAAGTGCTGCACTAATAAAAGTAGCACATATCCGTTCCAAACATCCTTTCTTTTCTATTCCGAACTCCCGTTGTAAATTTTTGCGAACGGCCGTTTTATTGTTGTTCCGAACATCCCTATATTTTTATTAAACCCCCCACAGAATAGAAGCCCACCCCATAATCGATGCCCATCCGGAATAGAAGCCCAGTCTCATGGCTATAATTTTCCGGATGTAATAGAAGCCCATCCAAATCGAAATGGCGAATGAGGAAAATAATTTTTTTTGCACATCCACCAGAGAAATTTTCGAAAATTCTTTTTTTCTCATATTCGAGGATGCTTTTATAGTATCGCACAGAGAACCGTGCGAGCGTTTATACTAGATAGAAATCTTTCAAAGCGATACCAGTTTCACACTAATTTCGACCCATTCCAAGAATAGAAATTGGTGTAGCCCTAGGTCATCCCAATCTTCAAAAATTTCGTTTTTTTGCTGAACGATTTACAAAACTTGTTAAGCCCGCCTCCCTCAAAATTCGATCTCAGCTCCGGAACATCGAGATAGCATGAAACTTTGAGGATATGTTGGGGGTGTAAAAGTACGTCTGTGGTGGGATTTTCAGCTTCCTATCCTGATGTCTGAGGTAGATACGAACCAAACAAGGGCCGAAAAATAGCTTATTGCGTCTCCAAAAATTCTCTATGGATGTTCAATCAATATGGTTGATTGTTTTTTCATATGAAAGAGCATGTCAGGATGCAATGCCTATGAGGGCTCTTTTTTTAAAATTCTTATCTTTAGGAAGAAAAAAAGGCTTCACAAGTTCAATCATTCAAAACCCCTCAAAAAATGGCGCTCGTATAATAAAATTACTTATCAATACAAAAAATAGCAAAGCTTTATCAAAAAAAGAGCTCTCATAGGTACTGCAGTTTTTGATGCTCTTTGAAACAAAACAAAATATTTGAGTTTATATCGCATTATAGTTGACTTTTGGTGGAGATGCGTCGTTCGACTACAACTTTGAGAAAAAAAGAAAAAAATCTTTGTATTTTTTCAAAAACTGCTGGTTTTTCGAATAGGGGTTGTCAAAAATCTTGAAAATTTTTCGGAAAAAAGGGAGTACCGAAGAAGAATTTTTATCGTTTATGGAAGACCAAATGACAGGCTATCTTCTTATATATTTGTCTCAATTTCAGTGATTCTGACGAAAAGTGAATTTTTTGAGGGGAAACCTTAAGAAATTTTTAAAAACTTATCGAGAAATTCTTTGAAAATTTCTAAGAAATTTTTTGAAACAGTAGTTGACTCCCTCCCCAAGTTCTGTCAATCGAAATACTACTACATATATACAGTTGCGTAGGAATTTTAATAAATTTACTCTAATCTTGGTGTGATTTTCATTGAAGACAACATTTTAAATTTTACTGTACACGGCGAAAAACTAGCTCGCAATAGAACCCCACCCTCAAACTTATAATTTTCCAAACATAATAGAAGCCCAGTGGGCTTCTATTCTGTGGGGGGGTTTACGAACATCCGTTTATTTTTCGATGATCGTTCCGAATATCCGTGTTTTTATCATAAAAATGATAATTTTTTGAAGAAAACGGATGTTCGGAACGGACTACGGCATCGGATGTTCGGAATGAAAAGTAGCGACGAAACATCAAAATGCCGTCCTTTTGTTCATTCAGTTTCATTTAATAAAAGAACAAGTGTATTGTTTTGTGCTAATCACCAGGAACTAGGTACTTGAAAAACTTCATTTATACTGAAGACAAAATTTAAACTGACGTGGACACACTTTAAAGGACAATGGGGACTGCCGCTCTACCTACAATATCCTGAATACGCCACTATAAGAAAGAGCGGAAGCACTCTGCAATAGTTTTAAATACCGGTTTTCGAGTAGAAAGTTTATTCAGATACGACCAGGTCCCTTTCATCGAAGCGAAAATGGGTTTGACTTGACTAAAAATTCGTATTGTAACGACTCACCTATCAAATAGACCTTTTCTTAACTAATTATTATGAAGTATGGACAATTTAATGGGCTAGTCCAAGGATGACTCTTGAAAAAGAGTAGGATTACGCGACTTCGCTGGGAATACGACAATGTCTCTGTTATCGAATCATGTATGAGCTCATGAGAGTATTAGTTAAGTGTTCTTTTATTTTATGTAGTTCTAAAATATTTTGACAAGTGTAAATGTCAAATCCACAGGTTGATCAAGTGCAATATTTAAAATATTTTTGAATTGAGATGAATCAGTGTGTCTTCCATGCTCGTGTGAAATATAACCGAGAAACGAGTCGACAGAATGATCAACTGCGATAAATGTGAGCTACATAGCTGACTAAATAATGCAATTACTTAGTATAGTTATCATCTTAGAACTCATATTAACTAAAATCATTTCTAATAGGAAAATCATATTGATGATATGTATCTGAATTTCTTGACAGAATATTTTCATCTTCACATTACTTACTATTATGAAATAGTCGTATCGAAACCAGCTATGAAGGCTTGTAGAATATGATGCTTTTAGCGTATGAGACTTCATTTAAATATTACTATGATGCGTAATTCATTTATCAGTTTCAAAAGTCAACAACATTCTCTTTCTTTATCTACCTTTAGAGTCGTTGATGTAAATATATTTCAGCGATAAACACTAACGAAAACACTACTCTCACTTAACTTAAATAAACATTGACAATGATATGTGGACTGCATCTGAGTGTGGGTTTTTTTCTGCAACTTAGACATATATCGACATTCTATTCATCATGACAATATAAATCAATGAAGGGTGTGGGTATGGGTGTCTCTTCTTGTCTCATACCCACACCCACCCAACAATCAATTCGAAAATTATTCAGACCTATTGATGAAATCGCAACATTGATCGAAGAAAATCTTCAACTGGCTAAACAACATATTGACAATGTGATTTGATATAGAATCCCAAAACCACAAATTTTACAGCAAAAAGATGTAAAAATTATGTCACTTGGAGATGCACGAACGGTATATACAAACAATACATGTATCAAAGTTATTATTATTGATGATAAAATAAAATTTGATATGCAAGTCATTGTCATCCACATTGTTTTCTCATTGGTGTTGAACAAGAAACTAAATAAGTTAAACCTGTTTTCTTTTCTCTTCGTGATTGTCTAGATCATTTAGCTGCATATGAATCGCTATGATTTATGGATGAATTCTTTGCTATGTTTTTAATTTTATGAAATGTAATTAAACAATATAATATCTATCCATCGATTTTTTTATGAGATACTCGTACAAAATGTGGATGCATCTGGAAAGAATATATGCATATAACTTGTGAAGTTCGAAAAATTTTTATCAACATTCATCTAAATAGCAATAATAATGTACACTCTCCAGTTGAAATCATTAAACAATCTATTAAAGATTTTAAAGTTGGGTTCGAAACATTATTAGTCGATTATACACATGAATGAATATCCTTCAAAAAGGAATAAGCAAAATGTCAAGTAATAAGTTCTTCTAATATTATTAAACATGAAGACACATATTTATTTTAGTTGGTAATCTTTATCGATTACCAATCAATGGTAAGAAAATTCGTGCACAAGTTAACGAGCGAAAACATATGCAACAGAAATTTAGTCAAAATAGGGAACTAATTGTTAGTTTACTAGTAGAAACCGATCTATCATTAGTTTTTTTTTGCTTGTATATTTGAGTGAATTAATGTCCACTGGCCTATTAATACATCTCCTTTACACTTTTAGTGATTAACAGAAAAAAAAAGAACCAAAAAGAAAGAAAAGAAGGATAAAACAACACACAAAAGGACAGAAAACCGCATATAAGCTGGGGACAAGTTAAAGAAAAGAATGGGGATGGGGCCAGAGAAGGGATACTTCATTATCAGGTATTGCAGGAATAGAACAGTCCCCTCTTTCAGTTGACCATTTTAGACATTTTTCAATTATCGGCACATGAGGGATAATACGTTTGGATCTGTAAACGAAGTTTACCACCATCTTTTTATCAAGCCATTGGTCCCTGAATGCATTCCATGCAAGAGGCTCGAACAACATATGTCCATCCGTGGATCTTTACAAGGCACTTCTAAACTTCTTCCAATAATTGTAACAGGTATCATCCAGGGATTTCTCATTGTATAATAGAGAAAAAAATAGATCATTCCAATAATAATCATTCATAACTTTTCTTAGACAAGAAAAGTAGAAGTGATTCAAATCATCAGCTTGACGGCTAGTTAGTAGTGGAACAATAGCGAAAAGCCAGGTGAAAAGTGGAAGTACATACACCGAGAACAAGATTCTTCTAAATTCAGAGTTGGATGTTCCAGCTATCCGACAATTCTTAATAATAGCTATTCTTTGACGAATTTTAGTTTTTGTGGTCATAATCATTTTCGTCCATCCTAATTTGGGGCAGATATGGTACCCTATATATTTAAATGAGTTGACCCATACAAGTTTATGTTCACCACAGGATATATCAAATTTTGGCCCTCCTATCGCTCGCGCACTCCACATAGCTTCGGTTTTTGTGTAATTTATGGGCTGCACCGCCAGCACCGAGTAGTACTCAAGCTGATCTAGCAGTTTCTTAAGGCGTATTTCAAGGTCAATAGTAGGAATTTTTTCCTTTTTATAAAGCGTTATAGTCTTATTTCAGCGACGTCAGTCGCCTCGAAATAAGCTTTCTTTGCTGCTGGCTATGTGCACCACAAACAGCGGTCTTTTCTATCACTAACTACACTCAGATATCTTATGTTGTTAAAAAAAATGAAAATTATCTTTCGTAAGAAAAGAAAGAACAACAGAATGAGTGAAATTTTTATTGATAGTACATACATTGTTCATAGAGCATGTAAATGAAGCACTTTAAAATTTAATAGCCGAACTTACCTGATAAAGACCCTTAAGCAAGGTCAAAATCGGTCGTAAGCATAGCTTGTGCTATTAAATGAAGTTCAATTGTATACACACCCGTGTATTCTTGAATTTCTTAAGTTCTTGAATATATTAAAATAGCTGCGAACTCTTTTATTTCAAAAAAATTTTCATTATTCTTTGGATTAGTGGAAAATTTTCGAAATAATTGTGATTCTCCTGCAATATATTGATGATAGTTTAATGAAAGTATAGATCTTTGCTAGACTTCCATTGAACTATTTCAAATTTGTAGGTAGAATCGAATTGCAGCACTTTAAAATTTAATAGCCGAACTTACCTGATGAAGACCCTTAAGCAAGGTCGAAACCGGTCGTAAGCATAGCTTGTGCTATTAAATGACGCTCAATTGTATACACACCCCACCCACACCCACACCCACACCCACACCCACCCACACCCACACCCACACCCACACCCACACCCACATCCCACACTCACACCCACCCTTTTTAGACTGCCTGTAGATGGATATTGTAGTACTCTTGGCTTACATGAGGGTGGTGGTGTGGATGTGGATGTGAATAGCGGTACGAAATTGTCACTCAGACAGACATCTTCACGCCTGCACTAACAACCAGATATACGTAAAGCTACACCATACTAGAACCTACAAGTACACCCATGCAGATGTTGCAGCACTCACGAGAAAATTCACACTCCCACAAACTCAAACGGAGTCTAATATCATCAGAACACTTCTTTCCAAAGATCAGTCTACAGACTTTGACAGAAAATAGATTCTTTAAATATGTGGATTTAAAATTCATTTTTAATCCAAAAAGCCATTTGAAATTTGTAATAACGAGCAAAGAAAACAATATTATACAAGCTAGAATGTGGATATGTCTACCATGATCGATGAGATAGACCGTGTTAGTTCACTTTTTTTACCATATACTTTCACGTTCTTTAAAAGCTGCGTTTGAAATAAAATAGAGTAAATTGCCATTGTTCGTCTTTGTCGACTTCTTCCACAAAACATGACACTCACATGACGCATGCAGAGCTTATTACATGTTAATTGCCATATCCACAACCTCTGCCTTTTTTAGCTTATTTTGAAAAGTCCAAGTAACAACGACAGGCTTTCTCGTCACCTTTCGAGAAAGATAAAGCATATTCTTTGCAGTGTGCGAGTCATTCATAAAATGAAACAGAAATGGAGCAACTTATTGGCGTACATACACTCTCTTGTTCTGTTTCGATGAAAGACGATATGTTTGCATGGTGAATTTGCCTTCTTGCTTTCATTCACGTAGATGAAATCCGATAGGCAGCTCGAGAATAACGCGATTCATTGACAACTTGTAGTTGGTTTGTTCCAACTTCAAAAAAAAACAGGACAAAGTCAATACTTCGATGAAGCCACATGGAATCAGTAAGCATTGGTAACGATGTTATGACACGTTTATTTGTGATTGACAATGAAAAATTTTGCGAAACCATAGTGTATAATGGTACAAAAAGGTGTATCAAAAGCACTGTTTAAAAAAATATTGTCAAACTTAAATTACTACATTCTGAAGATTTGCTAATACGAGACAGAATCAAACATTGATTGCATAGACTAGTTTTGGTTGTCATCAAAATAATAAAAAACAGAATCGTTATAGATCCAATGAGTGGTATTATAGCTTTTTTTTAATGTCAGGAGCGATGCTCCAGAGGTAAAATCAGTCTTTTAAAGAATTTGATTAGAAAGTATGATCACGACGGTGGGATGTGGGTATATGTTCGATGCGTGCAAGTGAAAATATTACTTACACATATTCGCACCCACGCCCCTATACAAAGGAAAGAAGAGCATGTAGTATATCTATTTACCTTAACTATTTTTGATAACTCTCATTTTATGAAGTTTGTCAAGTCCGATAAGAATATTTGCATTTATTTTTATTCTTTATTGAGTTGATAGAAAGATACACGTGTTGCCCTCCTATTTTTTCATATTAAATATAGATAAAAGAATGATACGTTGGCCAGCAGAATTTGAGCCCGATCGATGCGCAGTACATGTCAGAAACGAACTAGAAATCGCAGCGCCAGCATCACATGTATGGTCATGGCTTGTACATGCACGACTCTGGCCAACTTATTATGATAACTCTCAGAATGTTGTCTTTCTCACTGATACTTCATCCTCAATACTTCGTGAAAATACTCGTTTTACGTGGCGTACATTCGGTGTAGATTTGGAATCGCAAGTAAGAGAATATGTTGAAGGTGAACGCATTGGTTGGGATGCTCGAGGTTTATTAGGTTTATATGTTTATCATGCATGGTTAATTATACCACGAGATGAGCATAACTGTTTAGTCATTACAGAGGAATGTCAACATGGATTAGTTGCGCGATTAGGAAAATTGTTTTGTCCTAATCGAATGCACACGCAACATCAGCATTGGCTTGAACAACTTCAACGTATGGCTAAAGAGGGACCGCCGAAAGACAGTTAATTTCATAAGAATTTTATTTTGAAAATCGACTATGCTATATAGAAATAAAAAAAAGAATTACACATCATCCTGATGTCACAATAGTTTTATAATTGAAGGTGTAGATGTGTGTTAGAGTGTCGGTGTGGGGTGTGAGTAGGTGCGGGATGTAGGTGTGGGTGGGTGTGGATGTGGGCATAGATGTGATGTGCGTGTGAAGAGGAAATCTACAGCGACATCCACACCTATACACACACGCACAGTCACATGCACACTCACATCCACATCCATCCCCGGTGACCGATCACTTCGTCACACGACACTTCGTCGCAGCAAAATTTCTTTCGCTATGCTCGTCACTATTTATTCGTTGCATCTCTCTTAATTAATTATTTTTTTTTCAAAGATGTGAAATTGACCAATTAATTCATCTTTATTTTGTGCATTAGAAGGTAGCGAAAATGCAAAATTTCAGTAAAAGTTTTTTTTTTCATTCATTTATATATGATTTCATAGAGCTTGAAAAGCTGGTTACGAATATATAATTTTTATTTCGATTCGACCTTTGTTTGACTAAGAAAAGGAGTTAAAAAGTCAAATGACTGAAAATGTAGTATATTCAACCAGATGCTCACTTTTTTATAGAAATCGTGAAACTTCAAAGACATTTATCGTGTTAAACTGTTTCAAAATGTTATATTCTTAATCAGCATGAAAATCAGAGTAAGAAAACTCTATTCGATTAAATTTAATACTAAGAAAAGTTCAGAAAGTCTTGTAAGAAGTAATAGCTGCAGCATCCCCTAAACAGCGTATTATTGAGTATTCTTATAAACCTATCTAGTTTTTTGTAACAAGAGGGTGTGGGTGTGGGTAAAGAAGAGATCGACATCTGAACCCAAATCCACCCACACACCATAATATGGAAACGCAGAATATCACTAGTCAAAGTGCAACAAATATCGACAAAACGGAATCAATCGTAGATCATATTCTAAGTGATTTACAGCAAAGTGCAAAAAAAATTGCCGTTAGAGTTTTCAAGTTTCTTCTACTAGAACAATGAATATTGAAAGCTTTCTTTTAATTGATGGATTACACATGTGATATAGTCTACAACTATAGCAACTAATAAAAGTTTTGCTCTCTCTTCGGATCAATAAGAGTGAAATATGGCGCTTTCTTGGAAGCGGCCAAACAATTTGGAGTTTACATGCCAATTTTATCCCGTCCTTACCAGGTTAAAAGCATCCGATAGTATCCCATGTGATCCTGATAATTCTGATCAGATCTTGTCGAAATCTTCGGTATGGATTCTGACAGTCGAATCCAATTAGATTATCATACCATTCCGATAATAGGATTGAGCCTAGAGCATATCAGATCCGATGATGTTTCAGATAAGATCCAACATCGACCCTGTCGGATTTCTCGTCCTGCGTTTGTTCAAAAATCTCTTCAATTCATCGAGATTGAAGAGTGTTTCCCTAGCAAATCGTTCGAGTACCGACTACAAGCATTTAATTGACATCAAGTTCGTGCTATTCGATAGCTACATGATGGTTTCCTACTGATGTGACAAAACAATTCCTTTGCTAGCTCAGATACTCTATAGAGCTTCACTGTTGGGTCTGATTAACCTTATACGAGATAGTACGTACAGAGGTCTTCGTCACACAGATACCTTCGGGTATCACAACGACAGTTGACACTTTAATGATACGTCATTTTCATGAAACTGAACAACACTTTTGGAGATATGTCAGTCTCATCGAATGCACAGAGCTACTGGCTAATATTTGTAAATAGTTCAAAAGTGATTGCTTAAAGAGCTGAGAAAACAGCCTTCGACGAAATTCGTATGTCAAACGACAATTCTTTTTGCACCCTACAGTATCTTTTGGCTGTGACATTACTTGAAGAGACTATACAAATCGAATCAGTGTTCTGTTTCATACACACTCAAAACTTTGTTTTATTGATACAGTGTTCCATAATAATTGAGGATAAATTATCAATAGCAATTTTTATACTTTTTCTCGATGTAGAAAGCTGAAAAGTTTAACACGCACATATATAATCGAGATCTTTAGTTTTCTATAGATTTAGCTCTCTAACTAAATCTACTTAGTGCTGAAATACATGAATCTTCGTACTTGCTTTCTGTAGGATCTTTATTTGTCGCCTGACAATATTGACAAACACCTGATAGAAAGAAATTTTTCAAGACAACTTTTTTTGAAAAAGATAAATTATAACAAAATCAATGCATATGAACATGATCCTCCATTGTTTTCTATAGGCAGCTGTCGTCAATAAGATATTTTGTTCATTTTTGCATATTTTTCTCTTAAAAATTTTCTTTATTCTTCGACAATTTATTTTTACTAATTATAAAGATGTATCAAACACTTGCCGGATAATTTTTTCTCTCGATACATTCAAATATAGTTTCACTTTTCCATACATTAGCAAATCTAGCATCATCATGTAAGAATTATTCACATATTTGTATTACTATTAAGTACTTTCACCTCATCACTGTAATAAAAACATATGTTATATATAGTCAAAACATCATTACATTGTCTTTGATTTATCATTATGAATTCGGACGTCTTATCGGTGATAAAACTGGCGTTTCCCCACAACAGGAAAAGGCCTCGAATCTATTCTTTTTTTTCTCCATTGAAGAAACCATCTTTTGTTCGTGTTCTATTTTAATTTTTTCAAATCCATCAAGAATATGTTGGCATACTTTTGGATGAAAACCTGATCTGATTGCTGCTGTTTTAGCGGCTGATGAGATTCCTTCATCGTCATCTACTTGTAATTGTTCATTGTCTTGAGCTGATGATGCTGTATCGAATAATTTTGTTGAAAAACGTCTTCCTTCGTTTCTATAAGTTTCTACTGTCTTTCTCACACTGGCATAAGTTCCTCGACTAAGCCATGTGAGTGATGATAGTGTGCCTACCGCAGGTTTCATACCCATATTGATGGTCGCTATTAATGATCCAGCGGCACCACCTAATACACCATGTCGTTCATAACCGACACGTGGCTGTTTTATAATACCAGTAACTCCATCTTTCCAGCCATTCCATAAGGCCTGACCAGCCGCCTGGGCACCTGACTTGAAATCGGTGACGCGAGGTCGTGGACGTGCCTTTGGATCACTACAATGAACTTTACATTGATTCGTGAGAGTGGAATGAGGCTTTACCTGTAGGGATCATAAAGGAAAGTAACACGATCGAGTGCATCGGTCATTTCACCATATAATGATAGATACCCAATCGTTAAATGGCCTATTCCTAGACCAATATTTTTTGCAACACTTCCAGCACCTTCTAATGTCCCCATAGCTGCATTATCGTTATTAGCAGCACGTTTTAAGTCAGCGGCAGTATCAATGAACATACATGAAAAAGCTTTTTGTGAATGTTCAATTATACCATGAGTAAGTAAACGCATGCGATGATTATGCATAAGTTGCCATTCTCGTATAACATGACGACGAAGTTCTGATTCTTGAATAGCTCCAGCGGCAACAAGTACTTGAGCAACAGGACGTGATATTTGTATATTATATTTATCTGAACGATAACAAGCAGCAAATGTTGGTTCTAAATCGCTATGCATTTGCGCTAAAGGTAAATTAGCATGAAATGCTTCTACTGCTGCCGCACATCCATCTTCTTTCAAAATAGCATCACGAATACGTTCTACAGCAGCACATGTAGTTGATTTATGTACAAAATGAAAAGCTTCAGCCAATTGATCAACAGTAATCGATTTTCCAGGCAGTGGACGTGGACCAGCTCCACTCCTTTCAATAACTTTACCCCAAAAAAATTGATCACCAAAAAACGGTACAATAATTGTTGGTTTTCCAGCGCGTAAACCAGCTGCTGTTGTTCCTGCTCCACCATGATGACATACAGCTGATACTATAAAGAAAATTCCATATTGATGCTAAGTCGAATGACAATGAAAAATCACACTTACCATATTGAAAAAGCCAATCATGTGGTACATTGCCAATTTTGAATATATTAGAAGGTAAATGATCTGTATCAGTCGCAAGACCAGATAATAGAGCTCGATATCCAGTTCGATCAAGAGCATCAACAACAATCCGAAGAATACGACGAGAATCATGACCAGTAATAGAACCGAAACCAATATAGATTGGTGGAGATAATTTACGATCTATCTGATGGCCATCATTATTGATTCCAAGAAATTCCAATAGATCTTTTGGTGGATTAGTATAAGCAGTACCAAGATTGAGAAAGAAAAAGCCAGAAACATTAATATGTGGTCCCCAATCATTAGGTTTTGCGACAAGCGAAGGTGACCAACAATAAGTATGTGGTACAGATTCATCAATTAATACATTTGTTGCTTGTCGTGTATGTAATTCTCTCAAATCTAATGTTTTCTTACGAAAATTATTCACAATATCACGCATACCCGTCCAAGTCTTGAAAATAAAATGATCAAAAAATTTTATGAAAAATTATTTGTTTCTTTCATTGACTTACTAGCATTTCAATGACATCATACGAATACAAATTAATCTTGTCTTTTGGTCCAATTGAACTATCAATATTTGCTAATGGATGTGGAAAAGTAGTTGTTGGTGACCAAGGCATAGTAAACATAATATGTAAAGGAATTCGTAATTTTTCTGCACAATGAATATGACCAAATGATGGTGGATTCGCAATGATTGCTTCAGCGATAAATGCTGCTTTTGTTTCATCATCATCGGCTATACATGCTTGCCATGTTGATTCAAGAATATCCGCAAGAGAACGACGTTTTTTTCCCACGTCACCTTCGATAATACTACTTATCGAAGGAATAATACCAGCATTTTTTACCATAAACGACATTAAATCAGCTGGATCACCAGCCAATGGATAAAATTCTAGACCATTACCACGAACAAATGATCGAAATATTTCATGTGTTGCTAATCGTACACGGTGACCAGCTGCATGAAGTCTTTGACCAAGACTAAAAAAACAATATAAAATCAAATTTATAAAAAGTAGAAAAGATTTATTGAACTGACGCAATAAATGGTTGAACATCACCTCTTGTACCAACGATAAGTATAACAATAGCTAGACGAGATACAAGAAGATCATCACTAAGATTATCTTGATTTTCATTCGTTTGTTTTTCATTTATAATCGATCGAGAAGGATGTTGTAATGGTGTTGGTGTAACTATTGATTTTCGTTTCTGATTAAATATTAGATCAATAAGTCCATCAGGACCATCAACACTAACTGTATAATCAAGAATATCATTTGATTTTTCATCTGAATCTTTATATTTATCAAGATTGTTTTCATCTATGGTCATATGTCCAGTAGCACAAATTACTTTTCCATGAATACGAAGACAAGCATGAAGAGAAAGAGTTGTATTAATACAACAAATAACTAAGATATTATTATGATTATTTTCACTATATGATAATTTTGAAGATAATTCAATTGGATCTTTTAATGATACTAATGAACCTGAAAAGATCTGTATACCGTTAAGCCATATAATTGCATTGATATTGGATTGTTTATCATGATTATCTGATGGTTCAAAATTAAGATAGACTAGTTGTTCAGATTGTTGATTTACTGATGTCCAATCAAATTGTTTTCGATACCACCATTTACAGGATTGTTTAACATTATTGATAATATGTGGTAATTCTATAGAAGACCATTGTTGATCTATATTAATGTTATTTGCAGTTGAAATAATAGTTTTTTCATCAGTTTCATCATTTGATTGTTGACAGGCACATTTCCAGTCGTTATCAAAATCCACATTTGTCAGGTCTCTGTTATTTGTTGCCATGATTTGTTAATCTTTAAAGAAAAAATTACATCAAGATGATGGTGATGAGAATATATGTATGTCTTAGAGATGGCTAAGTACAGACTTTCTTGAGTACGAGTACGGCTACCAGACCTCTGAGTACGAGTACTTCGAAGATGTTGTCAAGCTCTTGTAGGTCTCTTCTCTGATCAACACTGAAAAAAGACGTTATTTCTTTTTTTCTTGTTCTTCACGTTACCCGCTGAGTAATACTCTGTGTCATTACTACCATCGTTTGTTGTTTTTTACTCGATGCCGGTGGATTTTTTTTCTTTTCAGTTCATATTCAACTAAAGCTTTGAATAGAGAAAGAAATATTTAATACTTCGACACTAAAATAAAATGTGTCGCATCTCTTGCTCTTTCTGCTGGTTGCATGCATATAACAACTAGCGGAGAACGCAACAGATGCGACACATCAACACATTTTATTTTAGTGTATAATTGGTGGAACTGTTCGAACATTTAAATTAGTTATGACATGAATGATATTAGTCATTTACAAGTGTGTTCTTTCTTTCTTTCTTTTTTTCAATCAAGGATTTCTTTGCTAAACAAGTTTATGACGTTGGCAACAATTCAAGATTTTTCTGTTTTAAAGAGCATTATTTAGAATAAATGTAAGAAATAAAAGAATCATTGTAATTGATTCTGATAAATATTAGTAGACTGTATGATAAAGAGATTGCGATGATTTATAATTTATTTTGAAAAATCTGTGTCGTAGTTAATACAAGTATAAATACCCCATTTAATTCACTGTGAATTTTTCTTTCTTTGTTTGAAGTGCACCCTATTGCGTTTTTTCTTTTCTGTTGTTGTTTGTTGATCAGCACTTGTAGTGCAGATTCTTTTAACAGAAGACTTATAAATCACGTATGAATTTTTCGAACGAAAAAAAAAAACGTTAATATCTATCATTAATTTTAAATTGTTCTTATTGGAATAAAAAAAAATTGTGTAATTATCATGACAGATAGTGATAATAATGCTGAATATTCTTAGAAAAGATTCGATTCATGGATCGCGAACACGTGTAGCCGAGAGAAGAGAGGCAAACGATTTATGACTGAGCCATAAAGAATAAATGTTGTTTCTTCACTTTTTTGCTAAGGACTTTAGCCAGTCTAGAGACACTATTGTAGACTCATTTAATAGAAAATGCTCACTCAACAAATCTTTCAATCAGAAGAAAAATTTTAAACTAATACTAATCAGTGTTTTTTTGAGAATCATGTGTTCAAAAGCTAGACTTTCCTATAGAATTTTTATCGTTGTGTAGTGTACTGCATGAATCACAAATCACGATAAAATTCACGAATGATGATCACGCGTGATCGTGCGTGACTAGAAGTTTTTTTTCGTAAACATGATCGTAATCGAAACTAAGATTTGATATTCACGAATGTAACATATACGTTCAAAATTTCAAGTGTTTATTCAGGAATAGCATCTGAGAATTCATATACTATTTTTAACGAAAAAAAATAAAGAAAATACATAAGTTAATTAAATATTATTATATAAAAAACAAAACTATTCTAAATCTTTTTTATTAAATTTCACAGGATTGGTGATACTCATTCTAAAAATGAAGATAAATTAAAGTTTGGTCGATCTTGAAAGTATTTTTATGAGTGAAAATAGAAGGAAATTATCGACTTTTGTTGTTACATTCTCTTTGGCTGTACCCAATAAAATATATCAGACAGATGACACGATCGATTAGGACCCGAACAGATCGGTAATAGTTCTAATCTGAAAATCTGTTCAAACAGTTATTTCGATCATTTGATCCAGATCTTTGATCTAGATTTGTACGAACTCTATGATAGATCGATGAAATATTTTTCTTATGTTTTTATTTACTATGTAATACTAGTCATCATAATCATAACTGTGATCGCGACAACCTTTGGAAAAAATCTTTCAGAATAGCAAACAAAAGAAAACTCTCGTAAAATATACGAAAACAATGTAATAAGGTGGCAAACAGGATCACATTGTTATTATGTTAAGACCAAAAAACGATAGAATACTCATAATAATGGCCATTACTCACGTGTCCACTGACTAAAACTGAAACTGACGCAATCGCTTTAAAAAAATTAAGGTTCTTTTCTTTTACGTATCACATTTTTCGTTAAAATTTTTTCGAACAGATATCCTTTGATAAACAAGAGTGGATGATGTCATAAATGACGTCATCAATGACATGAACAAGTAAATGAATGAGTTGCACTTATTGCTATCTATAGTAAAGAAACATTTCAAATATTCTTTTTCAAAGTAACATACAAAAAAGAACCAATTGTTATTGATTTGCTACCGTTCTTCATCAACAAGCTATTGCTATTCACTATAACGTAATAGATATTTCTAATTGCTGATATAGTGCAGGAAAGGAGAAAAGTAAAAGCACGAGTCACTTCTTGTCTGATCAATTCATACAACAACATGATTTGTCTTTTATAAAGAGCATTTTCTTTTTCTTTTAACATGTGTAACTAGATTTTTGAATCAGTGAACCAATACATTTTGTCAATTGATTAAAAGTTATTTGCTGATTTCAGGAGGTGATCCGACCAGAGGATATCGGCAGTGGGTCACTCTCAGTCTTAAAACAATTCTATTTTTTGCTGAACAAAATCAGAAAATTTTCTTCCATTTAGCATCCAAAATAATGTTGCATTCTTCAAAAAGTTGAAAAATTTGACCTTTTACTCCAAAAAAACTACACTGCATCTCCCTAATGTTAATTGACTCGGAGTATCTCTGGCTGATTCTCTAGCACTTAACGAGTAACTATAATCCGTGACAAGCTATATATAATAGAATAATATATTGCGTAAGAAAAATGTCTTTTGTTTAGATTGTAAAATATTTTTAATTGAATACTTGTAAATATCTCCAAGACCTTTGAATAACTATTGTGGTGCAACATATTCAACCCAAAAAATATTTTAATGATGTCGCTTTGAATCATACCGGGTTTCATAGATATAGATCATTTTTGTAAACCTATCTAGTTTTTCTATGCAAGTGATGAGGTGTGGGTGTGACTGTGGATGAGGGAGTGGGCTGTGAATATAAAGGACAAACCCAAACCCACACCCTTCCGCAAATAATCTCATGTAAATTTGATTTGATTGTATATAGATTGCAAATAAATTTAAGACAATTTAAAATCGAAAGAAATATACTGACTACTGAAGCTCTTTGAGTTGATTCCGAACTCGGGTTCAAGTCCAAAAAATTTGAATCCGACGAGCTCTATTGACTAAACTTGAATGCAACTAATTCTACTATATGAGAGAAAAAAAATAAATCTTCCAGTTTAGATTGCTTATTAAACACATCAATAAAAATTGGTACAAGGTCAACAAAAATAACTTTTCACATAATTTTGTTCTTTATTCATAACAAAAAAAAAAGTATTTCTTTTTTGCATCTCTCCATTTAAATGCTTTCACTTCATTGTGTACATAACACTATGATTTTAAATTCTTTTTCTTCTTCTGCAAATATTATTTGACGATGTTGGTTGTGAAATTGCCAACAATACAATGATTCACCATAAAACAAATTACGTCGTTCATAAAATAAAAAGTAAATAGTTAAAGAATCTTTATCTACTAATAAAATATTCGATGAATAATATTTTAATGATAGAAAAAACAAACAAAATTCTGCATGATTAATAAATATCTATTGTTCAAAATGTTCACGAACGTCTACGTTCGATAAGCAACTGATCGATCATGACCATTACTGGTACTTTCGGAATAGAAGAATTTAAAGAAGATAATTTCACCAGTAAATATCAGAACAGAAAAAATAATTCCACAAGCAAGACCAGCAGTTGCTGCTCTACCAAGACCCGTTCCACCTTATATGGAATCTATAACAAACAAAAAAAAGATCAATACTAATGAGGGAATGTTTTTAAGTGTCAAGTTACCTTTGAGTCTAGACCAATGTGTATTAGAAAGGTTCTAATGAGATATGAATATCTTGAAAAGAGTTCGATTGAATAGCTTATTATTGTCGAGATAATCATAGTCCTCGTCAGAAATATCAAGAAAACTGAGTTTTAAATTTCGACTTGAAACTTTGCATAGAGATAGACATTAATGAGAATTGTGTATTGTAAAAGTTTTAGATCTTTTGATTATTTCAATACTAAGATATGGCTATGATAAAAGTATATTTTTCACACTGTTCATGTACAATAGCATATGTTCATGTTCTCATTTCAAAATAGAAGCAATCAAAAATCTGAAACTTTAACAATAAGCTATTTTTCATTAGGACTTATTTCTATCTTAAGTTTCAAGTAGAAATTTGAAACTTAATTTTTCTTGTATTTCTTATGAGGACTATGGGATTCTGCTAAAAACTATAATATCTCGGCAGCAATACCCTATTAACCTAAATTCTTTTCAAGAGTATTCATAGTTGATTAGAACCTACATGATGAATATAGTTTCGATTCAAAAGTGATTTGAAACTTAGGAAACATTTCATCGTAAATTGTTTATTGAAATAAATATAGAAGAATATTCACTCTGTTGAGTTGAACTTGTTGGAATTATTGGTGCTTCTGATGTCGTAGCTAATGGAGGGGATGTCACCGTTGTGGTGGATGTCATCGCTGTAGCGGTTGTTGTTGCTAATATGGGATCTGTTGTCATTGTGGCGTTTATTGTTACTGAAGCTGACAATACTGTCGTTGTGATGGTTTCTGTTATAGTTGGTGTGGAAGATGTTGTTGTTTATGGTACACATGTGGTAATATTTTGATTACAAAGAGAATTTGTACAAGCACATTCTTCAACAGGTGTTGCGGCAGGACCAATATACTTATAATAGACGGTAGTTGCTGTTTCAATAAACGAATTATTTGAAGTATTAGAAAGTATTGGTGGTACTTGATAAACTTTTTCAGAAATATAAATTTCGTAGTTTTCATAGATGAGTGCTCGTTGTGTTATCATTGTTTCATTTATTGTAATAGCACACAATACACTTGTATTTCTAATATAGTCTTGACAAAGTGAAGTATCTATAAATGGATGCTCTGTGCATATATTAGGTGCATTCAATGTATCATTGCATTGAATGATAGAAGTTAGATTAGGCACAAAATCGATTGATGATGACATATTCATAGAATTCATAGTAGAATCTTGACAGGTAGTAAAGTTTTCGTTTCAATTGTCATTAGCACAAACACAAATTTGCATATTTGTGTATAATTCGAATGGTAGTCGTACACCACATGACCATGCACCGGCACCTGCTTGTGACATATTTACAGTATTGTTACAATTCTTTTCGATGAATCGACGCAATGTATTTATATATCGAAGACCATTGTATAGAGTGAACGATATTCGTTCCTATTGATTCAAACTACTATAGATACGAATAGCACATAACTGGAAATCACGTGATGAGATTAGACCATTATCTAATCGACACGTGAGATTACGTGGAACACTGATATTTGCCACATTTTGAAGAAAAAAAGTATTAACTGTATGTGGGATGATAATTAATACAGAAATAATAACAACGAAATAAAGTCGAATCATGTTGATGCAAATGAAACTGATCTTATTTGTTGATTGTACGGTTGTCGTATTTTTTTTTGTTATTTAAATACACCAGTTATTAAAAATAGTTTGTCTTCTCGAAATATTCGCAGAAAAAAAAACGAACAAAGAAGAATTCATGTTTATATTTCGTTTTTCTTTTTGATATATACGGTTTGAAAACAAACATAAAAAAAAAATATTTACTTACTTTTTTCTTTTATTGCTAGTAAAAAGACATACAACGAGAAAAAAAAACAACAAACGAATATGATATTTAAGAATTCACAAGAAAAAAAAACTCGAAGTGTTGTTACTTCTTTGTTTCATTCAAAAGGAAAAATACAACATAACATACTGTTTGAAAAGAAAAAAAAAGTCAAACAAAAATGTCTTATATTGTATACATAATGTTTTTGCTAGTCATATTAAAATATGACAAGCCCGACATATGACTATATTCTATCTGATGTTGAAAGTCATATGAATCAATTATCTTAAATATATGAAACAAGAACATATAAAATATAATTATTAGTTTCTATCTATATAATTAATATGAACATTCAAATAATGAATAGCACTATTATTATTCAATGATGAAATGATTATTATTTTCATGATTAATATCATTCATAGTCTTCTTTGTCTCTACATGTTTATTAAAGTAATCCAGACAATAGAATATCATTAAACGGTGTGAGACAGACAGTATAAGCATGTATTTATTGACATTACTCTTAGAAACCATAGCCGTAACAGCATATTCTTCAAAAGTGTTGATGTTGAATAAATATGTTATTTTTGATATATCAATTGGTCAGATCAAAGTATTTTCTTTTTGTTCCTACATTCAATAAAGTTCCATTAAGAAGAAATTTCAATGAATTTGGTATGGCATTTCTATTCAAACAAAAAGAAAAAAAAATATAAAATTGAAAATACATCAAACTACATTCTATATCTATCTTAACAGATAATGATTAACTGATGAATGAAGTTTAAGAAATAATTTAATTGTTAATGCTATATTCATTGTAAACATTGATAATAATGAATGATGTATTGCTAAACATGTTTGTAATGATGATAATTCAAGAAAACTACCATCAGTTTGTGTGTATACATCATATGTTGTTAAATTTTTATCATAAGATGATATTCGTCTATTTGATCAACCACGATAAATATAATGTGAAGTTTTTGATCGAGTATAATCAGAAGGAAAATATCGTTGTGGCATACGAGTAAAACTTGTTAAAGGTATTTGACATGAAAAATTTGTTGATGAACGATGGCAATTTTTACATAGATTTACATATCATATTTCTAAATAAATTCAAGATTTACAAGATTTTAATCGAAATTAGATATTTTTCTAAAATAACATTTGTTAAATTCAAATCAATTCGATAGAAGAAAAATTAATCACAATATAGATTTACTTCTTTTTTTTTAATTTGAATTTTTGTGTTACATCTTTTCTGAATAATTTCATTATAGATGCAAAAGAAAAATATGATGCATGCATAATGTTGACGTATACAATTCTCTTATTTGAAAAAGTAGAAGTGTTGATGATCTGTTAGATAATTTGATTGTTATTGTACAACATGATGATAGATGAACATGTGATAAGCAATAAGAAAATCAATGCTTGTCAACATTAAATTTATTCTTTTGATATTTATTGAAGATTATTTTATGTTATTGAAAGACAGGAAACTATTATGTACTTTGTCTTTTCATTATTCTCATCAACGATCTTTATAAAAAAAACCTGATGGCGGTTATTTTGCATGCAGAATAACGAGAAAAGCATATTTATGCAAAAAATAATAAACAATCAGTATTGTGTCATTATTCTTTGTAACGTATCAACATAAAAATCTCTTTGTTTCTCATGCGTATATAAATCGAAGAATGAATCGTTAGATTAATGATGAACAATGAACAGATGTGTAACAGGTGGCCTAGACGAACTGACCACTTTTGTTTTCTGTCTCTAAGACATTTTAAAATAACGTTAAAACCTGTCTTTGAGCTTATTCGATGTGAAATTTATTTCTCTACAAAATTGGCAACTTTGTTGTTCAAATGAAATTACCTTGTTCGCACAAGATTCACACAATTAAGCGTTGCTCAATCGTCCCGCTGCGAAAAATAAAAAACGAAAAAAACATGATAACAAATTTTAATTATACCACAATATTTTTCGTAAAATTCTGCATCTTTTGATATGTATTTCAAAACGTTAGAAATAATCAAGTTAATTTCATTTGACAAACAAATTCGCGAGTCTTGTAGAGAAATAAACTCTACATTGAATAAGCTTAAAGGGAGAGTTTAACGTTACTTTAAAATGTCTTTAAGACAAAAGTGACTCGTTTTATCCAGACAAATCTATATAATGCTAGATAGAAGAGTAATTGGTTGATAGCATGAGAAAAGATCAAAGTTTGTTCAAGCTTCGTGATCAATAAAGGATACACTAAGCAAGTCTTGAAAGAATATCATCGATAAGTTTCAAAGAAAACAAAAGATCGAAATTATGCATATGATTAAAGAAGAGAATTAAGTAGAAAAGTTAATATAAAACAATACATAGATCTTGTTTTTTTTTGTATTCTATTAAATGAAAATCTTATATTTACTTCTGTAATTTATAATAGACATCTTATCAAGTATTTATTGAAAAAATAGTTAACCTCGATTTATTCTTATATATATATATATATATATATAATTGTCAATCATAATAAATGACATCTCGATCTACTTTTTTTTTGCTTCATATACATACCTTTATCATGATGTGTTTCTTCAATTGTTATATTATTTTCATCATTTGTAATGTTATTCTCTTTATTATCATTAATATCAGTAGAGATAATAATACTTAGGGCAGTCCAAAAATAGTTGCAGCTCATCCGTAATTCTTTATAAAAAGCTTTAAGAAACTTTGTTTCTATATAGTCTGATAGAGAAAAGGGTGTGGGTGTGAGTGTGGGGTGTGGGTGTGGGCTGTGGGCTGTGGATGTGAGTGTGGGTGTGGGTGTAGGTATCGGTTAAGAGAAGAGCAACACCACACCCACACCTACACCCCACAACAATACCCACCCGCACTCCACACCCACACTCCATATTTATTCCTACATCTGCAAGTTTGTTAATTGAATTAGCAACAAATAAAATTATTTCCCATGGATTATGATGCAAACCTCGATAATATGGCCAATTTATAGGTTTTGTCTGATTCCAATTTGTTTCAGCATTTCCATTTGTACTTATCCAATCCATAAAACATATTAAACAAAAACGTGATAAATGTGCTAATAACAAATTAGTTATATTTGATTTTGATGTTAAATCATGATCCGATTGTAATAAAACTATATCTTGCAAACCAGAACAACTTGTATTACGAAAACTAAGCATCAGACCAGTCGTATTTTGTATAATATTGATAACAGCTATTAGCGTATTTGTGGAAGTCTCTTATGATTGATTAGTAATATATGAATGTTGATCAAGGTCTGTTGAAATCTGCGCATTACCTTTTTGCATATAAAACATATGTTCCACAAAAATCAACACTTTCTCCAGCTACTACTGTTCCAAAATCACCGATTGGCCATCCAGTGACAGGATCAAATGTTGCATTACCATCCAAAGATTTATCTGGAGTATCCTATTGTTGACTAAGACTCCAATCAGCTACACCAGGCATGTTAGTACCATTAGCAGTTAATGTATTCACATCTGTTATTGAAATAATTATTAACCAAAATATTCTTTAATTATCTTAAACAAAAGTTTCAAAATGTTTTATTAGTTCAACATCTTATGAATTTAAATTGCACATTTATATTTCATTTCATATAAATATCAATATATAAATCAAAGTATTAAGCATCGTTCTAAATTAACTTTTACTTCAATGTAGAAAGCTTCAAAAGTGTGATCGAAGGTTAACAGTACGTTTATGAAGGATTAGACTAAATGTAGACTGTACCTCCTGAAATAACACAATGAAACTTTGCCACTATCTTACATTATATTTTACTCTATTATGAAAGTAAAATGAACAACATAGAAAGCTTCTATTTAACTCTTTAGGTCCATGAGTCGTAAATTTGTGTCCTACAATTTGAAGGTATAAAAACATTTAAGTAATGAAGAGAGACCACTTATGAATGGATATTATAAAACTTGATGTTATGTGCTATAACTCGTTTCAAGGGGTACGTGCATTGAAACCAGTTTAACTAATATAGGTCATCGTAGATCTTAAGATAAACAACGATGTTGAGTTTTCAGGATTTTACTATCTTTTATTTTGAAAAATAATCTCCGACTGAATGGGTTAATTAAATTTTAATCACCAGCAATTGCTCGAATTTGAGAAAGTGCGAAGTTGGACATGGGCAAAGAAGTGTACGCAGAGGATAGAATTTAAGAATTCAATGTTATAAAAACATTTATTATGGTAAAAATATCAAACACATCACTAAAAGTTTGAATTAGTACAGATATAAAACGCAAACAGAAGAAAAAAGCAATAAAAAATCCTGGTATTTATTGGTGTATGTATTTGCAAACGATGTGAATGTACTGTTTGTGACAGCATATCGATCCCAGAACCGCGAACAAGTAGGATAATAATAACGGTTTCTCATCTGTGGATTGATCTCAATAACGAAGTCATTATCGATCGAGTTTTGATAAACATTCCAGTTGGCTGGACTTCCACTGTAATTAGGATTCGAGTTATAGATGAAATAGGCCCAATATAACATCATATTTGTAGAGAGTTGTTGGTCCATTGCATTGAAAGTGTAACCGCGTAAAAAATAGGGAAGATACGATGGAAAGAGCATGGGAAGTTCGGCAGCATGAGCTACACCGGAGCAAGATGGTGTAGCAGATAGGAGATGATTATATGTGTATAAATAAGAAGGTACTGCATAACTAGAAAAGCTAGAAGCAATACGTCTAGATCCACAATTCATCCAAGAGTTACTGTATACTATATTTAGATACGTTAATGGATTATCATAGGCAGATATGGGACCATAGATTGAAGGAATCTCATCAATAATGGTGGCATTGTATATTGTCTTGAAATAGGCTTGAACTTGTGTGCTGTTGGCGGTGCCATTAAAGATCGGACATGTGATCATAGTTGTTTCGTTCGCCGTGGTTCCTATCAGTAGAGGAACTTTTTGGAAGTTTCCTCTAGCATAATAATTTTCCATCATATCGTTCAGGACGTAACCGTCAATAATTGGAATACCAGATATTCTATTCGTATCTTTAGACATCATAATATTCTGAACAGCGAGAATTTGATCTACGGTTAGATTGCGCAGACATTGCACAGTAGTACAATTTGTATTAGCTCGCAAAACGTTGCCGGTCTTGTTGATGGCCACCTGCAAAGGATCCATTAAATTGGGCCATATAGTACCACTTCCAACATGGGCTCTTTGAAACGTATCACTGGCAACCAGTGAGGATGTGAGCAAAATTGCGGTGCTTATACCGCCAGCACTCTCACCACCGACGGTAATTTGCTCAGGATTGCCACCGAAACCAGCTATATTCTTCTTTATCCAGTCTAATGCCATTATTTGATCTAATATGCCATAGTTACCAGTGGTGTTTCTGTTGTCGATACCTGATCTTTCGGCAAACAATCCTTCATCTGCTAGAAAACCGAACAGACCAAGTCGATAGTTGATCGTAACGATGACTATAGGAACAAAATTGATAATGCTTGTGCTAACGAACGGAGTAGCATTATACTGCATAGAAGAACCGGCATTAAAACCGCCTCCATGAATCCAAACATATACAGGCAAATTATTTGCATTCTCCGGAGCGTATACGTTTAAGATGAGACAAGCTTCGGTACGTGGGAAGCCAAAGTCATACACCTGAAGACAAGAATTGGAATTGTATGCTTCTCTGGTAACATTGGATGTGGCAAGAGCTCGAGGAGGCATCCACCTAAGGTTCCCAATAGGTTGTTGAGCATAAGGTATGCCAAACCAATAATTCACATTCGTACCATTTATTGTTATTTGACGGCCAATATAAGCACCTTGCTGTGTTTGAGCCATCGGTGAAATGTTGGTCGCTTTGGTGACTGGAACAATCAGTAATACCGACAGTACCACTGCTAGAGGTTTTATCATGATCTTGCGTGGGGTTACCTTTTTCTATATAAATTTATATGATTTACTCGTATTCTTGTTTGTATACGCTTGGGTGATACGGGTATAAATAGGGATAGAATACTGCGAAAATACTCTCTCACTTCTACCTTTATGTTTGGCACAAAGCTGGGCAAGTATCGACTTGTTTGAGTGCGAGTACG
>CAJNOL010002348.1:0-12651 GCA_905250125.1 Rotaria sordida | reverse complement strand
TTTGGCACAAAGCTGGGCAAGTATCGACTTGTTTGAGTGCGAGTACGAGTGTGAGTGCAAGTGCGAGTACGAGTGTGAGTGCAAGTGCGAGTGCGAGTGCGAGTGCGAGTACGAGTGCGAGTGCGAGTGCGAGTGTGAGCCTATGCAATATATTACAAACGTTGAAAATGGTTGAGACAGGACGGGGAGTATTTTTGCCGTTCTCCCACTATATTTATTTAGGTATCATCAAAGAGAAAGTAAAAAATAATATGAATACAAGAGTGTTAACCAACACGTGATATCGCAATCAGATCTTTCTCAAGTCAGAATGCAGTACCCATCTTTTGAGGATATGTGGTAGTTTGTTACCACTTATAAAGCAGTATTGATAGCTTATATTCATAAGAAAAATATGATTTAAAAATGTTTTTAAGTAGTATAAGCGACTTCAATGAGAAACTATCATCTTTCAATAATAGCTCAAACGACAGAAAAGAAAAAAAGCATGAGTAAAAGCAGGTATTTACTTATCAAATACTATATTTCTCGCATCCAGTCGACATTTGCACACCGGACGACAATAATAGAGAACACAAAAAATAATGAATCATTGCAATCAACAGAATAAGCAAAATTACAACCATAGACTATTCGTTTTCACCTTGCAAGCACTCCATTTTGCACTAGTTATTCTTTTCTTTGTTATTTATAGCTCGTTTAGATGAATTTTCTTGACACCAGGACTCAAATATTCAATACATTTTTGAAAATCTACAATAACTTACAAAAGTATTATGATGCTAGGGTGAGGGGTGGGATGAGTCTAGCAACCATTATCACGATTTCATCCCGGCTACAGAAACCATCAGATGGTTTTGACTTCGTATACGTTTCGAATGTTTTGGAGATCGATTAGCGGAATGAATGTGAATCTGAAATATATATTCAGAAAAATAAATTAGAATTGCTAATAGTGTCACTGAAAATTGTTATATTTGTATTAGATGTTTATTTATTGAAGGTGAATCTCGGTATACCAAGATCCAGATTTCGTGTTCCACAAAAAGAACACTCATCAGTTGATTTTGACTCGTAGTCGTATTTGTTTTAAATGATTGCGAAGAATCACAAACGAAATGCATATATCTATAAAGAAATCTAACACAAAGTTAGAAAACAATAGGTATCAATTAAATGACAGTATGAGTCTCGAAAGTATAATTGAATTCATCCTCAGCTATCGAGATGCGGTAGAAGCCACCTGTGGCCAACCTTTCCGAGTTCACCTGCAGCTATTGCGCAATAGTGAGAACCGCCTGTATAAAGATTCCACCTTCACCTTCAGTAAGAGAAATATCCTATGTGTCAAAATTTCCGTGTTACCCTCAGCAGTGCAGATTCCTTGTAATGGGTCTATGACGATTGTGTGTAAGACAATTGTGTGTAAGACAATTGTGTGCAGACAATTGTGTGTATAGACAATTGTGTGTAAGACAGATGTGTGCAAGACAATTGTGTGTATGGACAATTGTGTGTAAGACAATTGTGTGCAAAATGAGGGTGTGGGTGTGGGTGTGGGAGTGTGGGTGGGTGTTGATGTGGGTGTGGATGTGGATGTGGGTGTGGCTGTGGGTGTGGGTGTGGGTGTATGGGGCGGGTGTGGGTGTATGGGGCGGGTGTGGGTGTATGGGGCGGGTGTGGGTGTATGGGGCGGGTGTGGGTATGAGTATAAGTATGGGTATGATGTTTCTTTACTCTTACGCACACTCACACCCACACCCACACACCCACATCCCACACCCACACCCACACCCACACCCGCACCCACCCACACCCACACCCACACCCACACCCACACTCACACCCACCCACACTCCCACACCCACACCCACACCCACACCCTCATTTTGCACACAATTGTCTTACACACAATTGTCCATACACACAATTGTCTTGCACACATCTGTCTTACACACAATTGTCTACACACACAATTGTCTGCACACAATTGTCTTACACACAATTGTCTTACACACAATCGTCGTGCTCCCCCTTGTAATAGTTATCAAGATAATGGTCTTACTTCCTCAAGTATATCGATATGTTCGAGAAAAATGTTTATTCAATCTTGACGTTGTCTGTATATTTAAGGAAGTGGTTATGTGCACCCAAACAGTTATAAGAAACTATTTAGCAAAAATTAAGTTATATCAGTCTTATATGCACCTGATTATTAACATATATGAAATTCATTAACTTAATAGTAATTTTATTTTATTAATTTTTTGTTAAATTCAAAAAAATGTACAAATCAAGTATTACAATTACATGAATATATTACAATTACATAAATATTTGAAAAATTTAGTTTAAATAAATATCAACCAATTTAGAAACATTTCTAATACTTCCTCTTCTGGGCTTTGAAGAAAATGGTTGTATTATTTTTAATTATTACATTTACCGAAAATGATATTATGTCAGCGTTTTTCTTCACTTTTAATTTTACGTTTTTTTCTATTGACTAGTTATAAAACAAAAGATCCTATTTTTTCATAATTAATTGGTTTACGAATTGGAAAATTGAAAAACATAAAAGTCTAATCAGCATCTAGTCTAGGATAATACTCTTCATTAAAATACGATAAATAATTTTCACTTCCTTGTTACCTGTGCTGTTGCTTGTTAACACTTACAGGTCAAATGAACTTAGTTAATGTAGTCTTATTTACAGTGCACGCACCTACGAGTCTGATTGTGTTTACTCCTGATTTAACACTAAACAGTGAATAAGCAATTCATTGCCACTCTTCAATCAGAAAAATGGAACAATGTTAAAAAACAAAGTGAGTGGTGGTGATTCCGACAGTTTCCACAACACCTTGTTTCATTGTAGATTCATATAGACATTGATGATTCATGATTACCTACAGATGATTTTCAAACAAGTAATATGGAAAACATGTTTCCTTCAGAATGAGTAAGATCGTAGTACTATCAATGATCATATGCCTTTTTTTTAATTCTGTAGGTATATTCGACTCGTGATGGTAAAACATATTTCAATACATTATTGACTAGTAGTGATCGAATAAAAAAAAAATCTATTTGCATTGAAAATAGTCGATAAGATTTTTACTTTTAAAGAACTTCTTGAACTTGATCCAACAACAAAAAAAAGAACTTATGGAACATCCAAGTTATGCATTTATAAAAGGTATGTCTTAGTTCTTTGAATTAAAGAATCGAAAGTGTTTCTCAAGAAGCGAGAAAATGCCTTTTAGCTACTACTCTAGTTTAACAACATTTTTTTGTATCACTTTTAATTCTAGAAGCGGTTAGATGCAAGTTCAAATTAACAACACAACAACTCGAAGTAGAATGGCCAAACATTCATGAAGTAATGTTAAATAAACGACGAAATTGGAAGAAAAGTATACCAATCTTCACTGCACGTACCTCAACAATATCAACTCGAGACTCGAATGAGTCTCGTGAATAGTGCCCGGCATGACTGACCGTTGGCTATGGGTAGTCACGATTACTGAAATTACCGCGTATCGTATTTTAGTATTGACTGCATTACATTTTGCTACAGTACAAAGAGTTTCATTGTTTTTGCTTAGTTTGATATGTCATTCATTTTCTCTGAATCAAAATCACTATACATAAAGATCATATGAATGATAAAACACATAATATAAATACATATTTCACTATAATGACACAAAAAAAAATACAGGCATATGCTACTATTTCTCTAAATTAGATGAAGGTAATTGAACACGCTTATCTTCTTCAACATCAATCACTTCATCACTTTTATTTAGTTTTACATTTTTTGGCATATTATTAGGTTTAGATATATAATCCGTCTCTTTTTGCTGCGAGATTGCAACTGAACTACTCATGTTGTTTATGAATTGTAAAGCTTTAGATACATTAAAAGAGCCTCCTCGAATAAATAGAGCAGAAGACGGCTTAGAAGATTCCCTTCCACTCGTCCACCTCAAATAGTTCATTCGGTAGTTTTTTCTATAATTTTTTGTACTTTCCGTTGCTACAGGTGTTTGCAAAAAAACTTGGAAACCTTCTTTCACAGATATCTTCTTCTATACAAGTGCTCTTCGAATTGTTTTATAGTGTGGTAGATAGCCCACGACGAGTTCTACACAACAATACAATTTCATATTCTTTGGATTGACTTATAAAAAAGATATTATACAAATATCTCATTTCCTTCACCACATCAGAAATATTTGTTATGGATATTTCAATTTTTTTGACTTTTTCACCTGAAAAATGTTGGAGTTCATCAGTCTTTTTTTTTTTTGAATTTCTTCTCTAAGTATTATTTTGAAGTATTTGCAATAGAACTCGCCCATCTTGTTATATAATATTTCCTCAAACAAGAACTCTGTCAAAGTTTTGTGTAGCAATTGACAGCTTACAACTAGTAATACCGAATATCATAGTTCAATATTTTATTCGTTCATCTTTACCATCGATAAGAGACAAACATCGTTTTGTTATCGACATCACACAATTTTCCACAACTTTACTATCAATATTTCTAAATTCTTCAGCTAAAAATAGTCATATATGTAATACTGGAAACTTGAATTCAAGTATTCAACTATTCAAGTATTCAACTATTCAAATTTTAACTTCTCAAGTGTTCTGCGAATATTCAGTGGGGAAGCGCGTTCCCCACCAAACACACCTTTTATTTCAGCGTCAAGGCGTGAAGACGCGAAACGCCCTCCGAAGAGCCGCGACCGATGTACGTCTCTGTGTACACCATTATTCCTACTCAGTGCTGCACATTAGCTGAAGCTCCTCACATACTTCTTGTAGCACCCCAGATAATGTCTGCAGCATCTCAACCCAAAGCTGTAGTATCCTAGGAAATGCTTGTAGCATGCTAGGGGATGCTTGTAGTCTCGCAGACAACACTTGTCGATATTAAATGATTCTAGCGATATTCCTGCCGTTAACTAATTGAGTACTTGAATACTTGAATAGTTGAATAATTGAATACTTGAATACTTGAATAGTTGAATAGTTGAATACTTGAATAGTTGAATAGATGAATAGTTGAATAGTTGAATAGTTGAATACTTGAATAGTTGAATACTTGAATAGTTGAATAGATGAATAGTTGAATAGTTGAATAATTGAATAGTTGAATAGTTGAATAATTGAATAGTTGAATAGTTGAATAGTTGAATAATTGAATAGTTGAATAGTTGAACAGTTGAATAGTTGAATAATTGAATAGTTGAATAGTTGAATACTTGAATAGTTGAATAGTTGAATAGTTAAATATTTGAACAGTTGAATAGTTGAACTAATACTTGAATACTTGGATTCAACTTTCAAGTTTGACACTACTGTCATTAATGAATTTCATTAGAGAAATCATACGACGAGCCATCCATATCTACAGGCTAGCAGTCGAACTATTTTATTCGATAGTACAAAAGACGATAACATTATACATTGGATTCTCTTTTTTTCTTTTTTGCTCTCTTTTTTTCTTTTTTCCTCTCTCTTTTTTTCTTTTTTCCTCTCTCTTTTTTTCTTTTCTGTGTATATGTTCGTTAGTTCGTCAATTATTTTAAACAATTTGCCCATAGTGATAAGGATCATATTTAAGCGAATATTACAGGTATGAACAATCTTTATTTTTTAGAAATGCCTGAAATAGGTCAATGTACTCATATAACATGTGATGATGAAATAAAAGAATTATATAAATGTCACTGTTGTTTACATCTTATTTGTCTCTATCATTTGAATATACATGCTGAAATAACAAAACAAAATAATAATCGACGATTAGATAATCTTCGTAATGAATTAAATACAGTTATTAATACACTAAAACTAATTGTTGAAGAAAAATTATTAACTATTGAACACGAACAAAATTTGATTGAACAAGCAAAAAAGTTTCTTGATATACCCAGTAGTTCAATTGATGAATTACAAAATATTTTCGAAAAAATTAATCAAACAATAGCATTAAATCGTTTAGGTAAAAACTAAATTAAATAATCGTTTTTTTTTGTATATCTTTCTTTTCTTTGTTTATAAAAGAAGGAATCATGCTGAAAGTCGAACCATCATTATCACAAACTAAATATTGTTCTCGTGTTTCCGACTATAATAAGAAAAACATGAATTCAAATGGTAAGATGAAATCTCTCTTCGAAATATTTCTTTTTTCATTTCATTCTATTTATTTTGATCGAACTATAGGTACTGGTGTCGAATCAGAGAGTTAACAGAACTTATTAATCAGCATTTGAACTCATATTGACACTAGAAAGATTTCTTAGTAAAAGTATCTGCAGTTAATGAGGCAAGTTTTGACTGTTCTACAGAGTTTTTGATCTGGAAATGTTTATAGACATGTATTTGATGACCTTCGAAATAAAATTGACTTATTTACTATTGAATAAATACTGAAAGATGACTCGAAAATTCAATCAATTGGTTCATTGACATGATTCTTTTCGAATTTTTTCTACTCTTGACAAGTTTTTATTGTTGACCTAATATGAGTTCAAATGGTGGAGATCAGTTCATGTAGTTCTCTCATAGGATAAATGAAGACTTCAAAATATAAGTTTTTTTTTGTATGTTTAGATGAAGCAGAAGAATTGAAGATCTCAAAAGGTAAATTAAATTTTCTTTATTTTCAAAAAAGAAAAACAAACATAATTGTGTTAAGATGATGAATATTCAACGGATATTGATCACCATTTTGATGGCACTGTTTCATTGGAGTAAGTTTCTATTTTTATCAAAAAAAAAAGTTTTGAAATCGATTGCATATTTTTCTTTCTTTTAGTGAAAGAATGGAATCTATTCAGGTAAAATTAATTATATCTATGAACGAAAGAGTCGATGAAGTTACTTTTTCAATTGAAACTATATGAAATACTGCCATATCATATCTAATTATTCATTAAATATAACAGTATAAACTATGTGTTTTTAATAGACGTTGTTAAAAAGAAACAATAATAAACATGTTCTAAATAGTAGTATTATTATATAAATATGAAATTAAGTCTCGAGAAGATTTGATTCGAAGAAGTGAATTTTATTGTGATGCAACAGATCTTCTTCTGTATTACTGCACAAAAAAATACTGAAATTCTCTGCAAAATAGGTTAGTTGTATTTAATTCTGCTTGTAGTTTATAATCGTATACATATTCTATCTATTCGGATTTGTCTAAACTGTTTGACAATCAAATAGATCTGATTTACTCTTCAAGATAATCGATCAGAATACGATTTTATTATTGAAATTAGTTTTGTTACATATAAGGTAGAGAATTTTTCGAATTTAAAATATTTTCATTAATAAACTTCATCTTATAGTCATGTCCTATGTTCTATACATAACATCTTATTTTTAATCAAATATTTTATGAAAATTAGTTTACATGAATATCATTGCTTCTGATCTTGTTATACTTTTCTGTGTTTCAATGAAAATTATATATAATATTTAAACATTCATTTGTTTTTTAGGATCAATATATAAACGAAAAACAGGAGAAATATAAATTAAAATCATACAGATATATTTTTAATACATGTCCATTAACATTTGATGGAGCATATGGTCTTACTAAAGCAAATCATTCTATTAAATTTTGTAAGCATGAAACAACTCGTCGAATCGAATTATATTTCCATTTTACTCGTAAGCATCAATTAAAAAAAATTTATGCTCAACGTTTAGTACAAGCTATTGCTAATAATCAAGATCCTCATATAACAAAATTATTTAATGAAAATGAAGATGTACTTGATCATTTTTATAAAGTTCAATGTCCTTTTGTTTATGGAAATGTTAATACATTAAATTATAGTCGACAAAAAGTAAATATATTACCGTGTCAACATCGTTTACTTGTACTTTATAAATTAAAACATCATTTACGAGTGACTCATAAAATGTCGAATTCATTGGCACAAAAGTTAGTTGATGATTTCAAAAAGAAATTGAACAAAAACTAATATTACTTTTTGGTTTCATTAATTCTATCAATATGATCAAAATAACAGAAAATCTTAAAACTATTTCATTGATGTTTGTCTCTTGTTTTCTTTTTCTTGTTAATCAAAATAAAGAATTCAATAGTTTGAAATAAATATTTAAAGTTATTCTTTGTTATTTGTGTTTGATTAGACTTTTCTATTTCAAGTTAATGAATTGATAATAATAAAAATCTAATAAGAAAACATATGAAATTGTTGAAGACCATTCATTCTCATGCTATAATCATGGATAGATCTCAATAACATTAAGTTAAACTTGAAAGAATTATTGTAGCAAAGTTATTCTTGAGAATAACATGTTTTCGAAGAATTCTAAAGAAATAGTTTTTCGATCCGAATTTTTACCTATGATTAAGTTTGATAGATCTGAAATTTTCCAAGAAAACGAACAGATCTGAGGGTATGAATGTTTGTGTAGTTCAACAAATGAAAGACATTTACACTTCTCTTTGCACTGCTCTCTTTATTATTTAACGTAACACAATAATGAGAAACAAAGTGTATAAATTATAACAGTAGTCTATGAAAATTGATAAAGTGCTTTCTGATGACAATATGTTGATGAAGTTGAATTAGTGAGATATCCAATAAAAGTATTGTTTCAATTGAAATTGTTCGTAATAAGAGAAGTGCAACTATATGCTCATTAAATCTGTTCGAAAAATGTATAGTTTGGGTTGATGTGTCATTAGGTTTGCGATTCATTTTATCCTACATCAATAATACGTTTTTCATGCTGCATAATGAAATTTTTACATAAATTTTTCTGTTTTGATAGCAAATTTTCACAAAATAATATTATGAATGAAAATGATGAATAATTAAGAAGATTTTCAAAATACATATTGAGTTTAGAAAATACTTTATGTACATATATATTATCACAATCTGCAAGATACTCGAAAGTTTCACTTGACAGATTTTCGATAGGAGTTCTCCAGTTATATTGCGCAATGAAAGAACTATAATATAATGAGAACTTCACTTTGTTTTATTGTTAAATTAATTCTATTTATAAATTCCAGGTAATCGTAAACAAATGATATATAGACGAAAATAAATTACTCTCTTTGTGTTTGCATTATATGATTGACTAAAAGTTGATTTTCATTTAACTTGTTCATGTTTATTTAAAAGTTAAATACAATCGAAAAATTTATTTAATTCAATACTTAAAACAAAATACATAAAATGATTGGTTTTTTGTTATTCATAGTGTCTTCATTTCACTGAAACATAGCCTTATTGACAAGAAACACAACAGAATGGGAAACATCTGAAATTCATATTTGCTGTCGTCATCAACAAAAGACTATTCTAAACTATATTAAAATTTTATTTCTACCACTGGTACATGTATGGGATTCAAGGTACTTGTTTACTACGATCTATAGTATTGTATGAAACACTTTTCAATAATTTGGTCTAATCAACACCTTGACGTGTTCTGAAATGAAGGACTAAAAAAAAGTATCTTAACAAATGGAGTCTCTATCAAAACTAAAAATGATTATGTCCTTCGAATTCCAAGGATAGTTTGTTTTTAACCTAGAGTGACTGAGTAACCTCTGGACTGGGCTCACTTCCATCCTGCAACATTCTGACTTCGCTGCTATGATACTTAATTGGATACATTGCACTGGATGCATTCAATAGGAAGATCTTCAAAACTTTAGTAGAGTGTTATATTTCATAGACGAAGTGAAATAAATTAGTTTTTATTGAAAACAATAACATATCTACAGAAATATTTTATTATAATATGAATTTACTCATATATATCACTACTAACGATATAATCAAGAATTTCATGCGACAAATATTTAATAAGTAGAAAGCATTGATATAATAAATGACATAAACGAAATCCAATATAGTTTACAAGACATGTGATTGTTTGCTCTATGTCATTAGTTGTCGGTGTAGGTATGTGTAGTGTGTAGGTATGGCTGCGAGTGAGATATTCTTTTAATCCACACTCACAGCCTCAAGAAAATTTTTGTGTGATGTTTGCTAGGCAAAAATTAGATATTCTGAGAATTCAAATGATCATAAATATTCACAGTTTAAGACTTTTTTCGTTTCATCAAAAATCTATATTTACATGAGCTGATAATTCATGAGTTAGTAGTCCATAATTTGAAAGATAATCACGATAGAATTCTTTAAAAATAGACAGATGTTAACATACACTATTTTCTTCTTTTGAATTCAAGATAATTATACCGACGTCTATTCTCAAAAGAAAAACTTTCTATTTTTTAGACATCTCAATTTTGTCCTAATTCAATTCTTCGTGGTCAAGTCCTAACGTCTGGTATTCCTTTATCATCATCATCGGGTACTGGACCAACATGAGAACATGGATTACGTTCAGCGAAAACAGTTTGTGTTATTATTTATTTTCTTTTTCTATTTAGTTAAATTGTTTTGTTATTTTTAACTTCGTAAACAATCAATGAAACGTAAACAACAAGATAAAGATTTTATTGATAAAAAATTTAATTTAACAATTCTTGATGCGCTTGATGAAAAAGAAGTTGATAATAATCTTATAAATATTGATCGGTAAAAAAAAGTAATTATTATTTCAGACGATCATCAATTGATTATAATTCAAGTGCTTTATCTGGATCGAATCATGTTGATCAACTTAATTATTCAGATCGATATCATCCTTATATGTAGTCAAATTCATCCATTCATTCTCATAATAACAATAATAATAATCATCATCAAACAAATAATAATTCTCGACATACAAATAATTTATCAACAAATGATCATATTGATAGTCGATCACGTCGTCATTTACATGTTTTTTTTTCTGATACACAATATAACAATCGTAATTGAAAAGAAAAATCATCAACAAAAAACAAGTTTGTTTAGTTTTTTTGTTTTAAATAAAAGCTTTTCATTAATATTGAAATTAGCCAATCGATATCATCTAAAAGAAATGATGCATCATCTTTTAAAAGAAATTAAACGAGGAGATGATTAGCATGATCCATGGAATAGGTATTCAATTTTTAATACATCAAATTCAATCAACATTTTTTGTCTATTATCAGAAGAAATCTTTTTGGTGTCTTTTAAAGATAACGAAAGAGATATTTTCTCTTTGCAGATGGAGGGTGCGAGGTGTGGATGTGGGTGAATCCTGATATGAGTATTCTCTTTGCCCATGCTCATATCCATACCTCATACCTATCCACGAGAACCATACCAACACCCACATCCACACCCTCACCCTCACGTTCACCGACACCCGTCCACTTTCATGTAATTATGAAAGATTGCTTGTCGCATTTTTTCTGTATTAAAAATAATGTGGATATTCAATTTTTTATAGTATAATATTCATTAACTCAAGCTAATTATAAGAGGTTCTGATTAAAAACCATGAAATCAAGTATAAATATATAGAATCGTATAAATTATTGATACAATAGATGACTAAAATCAGTAAGAAAATCTTGACTTATCGCCGTCATGTTACTGATTTTCAGGACATACATAGCGATATTACATTCATACTAAACAGAAAATAACAACTGAAGTTTCATGTATTCATCGCTATGCGTCATAAATAAGTCATTCATCTGGTCGACAAAACATTCATAATTAGTTTGATACTTAAGAGTGATATTTAAGTTCATTCTAAATATATGTAGCTATAGGCATCAAGACAGTGTAATGTTTTTTTCTTTAAATAGTGAAACTAAAATTTGAAGTATTGTATATACATGAAACTTGGTAACTCAAACTCATGTTTCATCTTCTTACTCTATCTGAAAAGTAAATGACAAGCAAAAAGAAAACCTGCATCGCTATCATACCAATTACTATTGTAATCAATCTTCTCGATAATTTTTCTACTAAGTTAATGTGTTACATCATATGATTATCTAATCGTTGAGATAGAACGATTCTTTTGATCAGCAATTATAAGTATAAAATCTTTATAGAGTTCATCCAACAGAACAAAATCTCATTTCTGCTTCTCTTTTTTATATAATGATTTAAAGGACATGAAAATTCTTTTCTTGAATATCAATGATCTTTCTCTTTAATTTCCTTAACATTTTAATGTGAAGTTTTTTCTTTTTAACATGAAGTGTATCATTTTCTTCTCTTTCTTTCTGTCATAAATTATACATATATATATATAACTATCCAAGTCACATTAGTAAAAAAGAGGATTAGGTCTTCAATTAGTGGAGAAAAATTGTTATCAAAGATAATGTGTATGAAATGAATGTTGCTAACGTGGCTATATTTCTATTTTGAAAAATAGGTATCAAAATTGGCTATAATTATTAACAATCATAAGTATATCATTTTTGGCGAAGAAGTTCATTCGTTATCAAACCTTTAATATGTCAAGCGGTAACTCGACTGTCAATATGCTTCTTTCTGCCAACTCACTCTTGTATAATATTATTCTGAATTCAATTGACATTGGCCTGTGTATCATCACCATTTGTCAAATATCGATATTTATCTTGCTAATCTTCATTCGTTGTCAATTAATAAAATCAAAAGAAAGAATTCTATTTCTTCTTAGTTTAGATATGTATCT
>CAJNOL010002347.1:23219-40530 GCA_905250125.1 Rotaria sordida | reverse complement strand
GGTTAATGTTAATGTGTTGAAATCCTTACAGTTAATCTTATTATTGTATTTCCTCGTCCTTCTTTCGTCTCCCCCCCCCCCCCCCCGTCTCTCTTTGCTCTCTTGCTGGCATACATAAGCATACGCTTTTTGTCAAAACAATGTAATTGGCGATACAAAGAAGCCAAATAAAGCATAATTCCTTTAGTGCTAATACACTTGTATATCAGAGATTATCAAAGATTTCTCGACAAAGATGAAAACAAGAAAAGTATTATTGTGCTCGAATATCTGAATTAGAAACAGATCGATTTATATTTCTATAATACAAATCAATCTACTAGTCTCAACTTTTGCTTTTCAGTAATCGACTTAGTCAGCCAATAAGTATTAATTGAATAATAAGTGTGCTTAAAATGAACAAATTTAAAAGAAATGCAGGTTATTTTCGCCGACGCGTTTCATGTTATTTATTTAATGAATAAAACACTCATCAGGGCTCTGCATTTACAATTATAAGCATAAAAGCAAAGATTCAAATTTTGAAACTGAATCTAGAAACAAATTTAAAAACAAAATGAAAATGAAATAAAAGGGTGGGTGTGGATGTGAGTGAAGCCAGAATTACACCCATACTCACACGCACATTCTATGAAAAAGTATTGCATATTTTGCAACAACGTTTACCGTCAAACCATCCTGAAATTAATCATACTCATCAGAATATTGGCAAAGTTTATCGTTCTTTAAAAGATTATTCAAATTTACGAATCAATTGTACGAAAGCTTTACAAGTAGGCCTGACATGTTTAGCATCAACAAATTTCTATATAGGAGAAGCTTATAGAGCTCTGGGACATGTTGATAATGAACTCGAGAACTATACGATTGCAATGTAAAGTTCTCATAAAGCTTTCGGTATTTAATTAAAATGGCTAAGGATGGACATCAATCATGCTCTACGATCACAATCACAACTCATATTTTTAGCTATTGATGAGTGCAGTTGTTCAGTACTTGCTGATTATCAAAAAGAATATCATATGACATTGAACGACAACATGTTGATTGCATACAGATTCCACATTCAACAAATCACTTAAGTTACTCAGAACATCATGAGATACCCATCAGAAAAGTAGAAAACTTCGGCTATCAGTTTCTCATTTTTATTCTTACTGAATTAGAAGAGTTCACAAGTAGACGATAAAAGTTTAATTAACAGTTCTGTACTGTTGGTATCAAAGTGCCTACATTAGCACCCATATCTGACAAAATCTTCTTTAATTGATTGACAATCGATGAAGACAATGTCTTTGTTCGTCTAAATCAAAGAAAATTAGCTATTAGAATTGAATTGAATTCAGAAAAGAAAACTGCTCTTAATACGAGAGAAACTGAATAAATTTCCACTTGAAATTGAACATGGAAATATTACGACAGGAATAAACAACTGCATAATTGATATAATCGGTAGATATCACATTATAATCACTCGTTGAACCTAGTGGAAATCAAATAGTTTAAATAACAATTTAGAATAAGGTAAAAGAATACGTCCGAACCTTGAAGATTAACAGTTAATACACCTGGTTCTGAAATATTTTTCACTTCAGCGGTACCATTTATGCTAGTATAATGACCCAAAAATTTAACAGCCTGATTCCGAACGCCAATAGAGCCATCATCATTCAAGGTATACGTTTCATTGATACATTTAGAACCAAAATCGAAGAAGACAATATTTCGATATATTTCATACCACAATCCTGTATACTTGAAAGTCATGAACACAAAAAAACTAATGAATAAATTTAGTTCTAAGAAGAAACTTACATTGCCCACATTAAAATCTGATTGAGTAGCAATGTGTGGGCATCCGATTGCCTGTATATTATTGATAAGCGAGAAAAAAAGAGCGACAACAACTGTTGATGGTAACATGATGAAATAATGTAAATGATCTGACTTTCTACATCTCTTATATAGATGATGTCGACTAGAAAATTTAAATATACGATAGAATACAGTAAGCAACTCACGACCGATGAAAATGGGACCGAAACGAGAACAAGACAAAAGGAATGAGTATATATTATTGTTATCAAAGCATGCAATCGAAGTTTTGAAAGTCAACGATAAAGCAAAATATCAAACAGCTGTTCACTATTTCATTATCGATTCTTACTTTTCTTTCAGTGAATAACTCATTTTTTGCTCTGTTGTATCCACTGGAACTGATTTTTACATTACAGAACTGAGAAAACATTTTTTTTATTGATTCGTGCAGCTTATATAGTTTTTAATTAAAAATGAAAGTCGTTAGAACCTTGGATATAATCATAGTGACTGAGGTCATGGAAGAGGTTTTTGGTAATCTCCAAAAAGCATTTCCAATAAAATGATTTAAAAATTTTTTTTTTTTAACAATGAAAAAAGAATATTTTCTCTACGATGTTTCATTAGAACACTACAGAAAAAAAAACGAAATTGACATCGAAGTTTTAACCGATTCATATTTAATATAGAAAAGAATGATTTATATAAGTAAGACATAAAGTTTTCGAAAAGAGTAAAGGTATTGTTACTGTGTATTCAAAATTGCACAATTGATAAAATTGACAATTTACATTCATTAGTTAGCCTCAGTTGGGTATTTATATTTTTAATGAAAATTGAAGCTGCTCTATAAGAAATAGTACAAGAAGCAAGCGATAGGAGAAAAACGCGTTTAGATGGTTATAGTTTGCAACGAATTGTAAATAATACACTATATCTTTTCAAACTGATGAAAATATAGACATCTGATAATACAGAATTAAGCCTTCTCATATTCAGTGATATCTTGTTGAGTCAGACAAAGAAAATTTCTACAACTGCTTTAAATGCGTAGGGATAAGTTGAATATTAAGACTTTTCACGTGGCATTCTCCATTTGATTACATCGATTTAATATCTGAACCCAACATATATAAGTGAGATACAATTGACAAATTATTCTGATATTGGTTGGCCATTACATCATTAGTCACATGCCGTTTACTCTATGTATAAGTGTACTACGTTAAGAATATATAGGTTTGGACTATCTATACACCGCTAATGAAAGATAGTAGTCAAATTTTCATCATATCTATATTCCTGTTCGAATAATATTAAAACAATTGATCTTCAAAAAGTTTTGCCTTACTGACAGACTTCTTACTTGTTCTATCTAATTGCATTACTGATTACGATTGATAAGAACTAACCTATTGCACGAAAGTCTTGGCACAAAATGTTTGTTCAATTTTCTACTCTTTAACCTTCACTAAAGAAAATGGAAAGTAGTTAGCTAGAATCAGAATTTCACGCTTTGTATAAATATAGGCTCAGAATTATTTTCTGACTTAAGAGTGATTAAGTAGAAGCAAATAATTGGGTAGTCCAAAAAGAGGCGTCTGTACACAGTTTTTCATATCGCCAGATTTTCGTATCTCGATTGAAACTGCCTCAGTACAAATGATAAGAAAATTATTTTACATATCAGTTTATACAGCGAAGCTTGCTCTACTAAATGTTCAGTTTACTCTGTTTTTTTAATACCATAACGATAGCTCAAAATCTGTTAAACAATATTCACAAAACAACGATTTTGGACAATGTGCCGTGTTATGTAGAAAACGGCTTGTTAAATTATCCCTATAACCTTCGAGTTTTTGGAGCTGGAGCTTATTGCAACCCATGGTTTTATAGAAAACCAAACGCTCTATGCAATAATATAGATTTAAAACTGTATGAATATAACACTTAATGAAGTTCATTATTTTATTTAACTCAAAACAGCCGTTTAGTTTGTCAATTATGTGTTCACAGTTAAATAGTTTTAAGTCAGAAAATAATTCTGAGCATATATTTATACAAAGTATGAAATTCTGATTCTAACTAACTACTTTCCATTTTCTTTAGTGAAGGTTAAAGAGTAGAAAATTGAACAAACATTTTGCCCCAAGATTTTCGCGCAGTAGGTTAACAGGGTCAGTACAATACGCTTTAGTAATAAGCAATAAAATTTAACGAAATGAGTTGCTATTCAATGAATAGTTATTAAACTAAATTTGTTGTCGTGACGAGATTGATTGAATGCCGTAAATTAAGAGCAATAAAAGTATATATGAAAGCCAGTATGGCTGTTGTCATATACATTAATGAAAACCAGAAGAAGAAGAATCGAAAAAGTTATATAAAAATTTTCATTATCAATACTCCGCAACAGCATCTACCAATATTGAAAATAGTGTCATCTACATATGAATCCATGTCTAATGCTTTTAATGATCCACGAAGTGCACAATCAGTACCAAATGAAGTGATTTCAAAAGAAAATATAGTCCATTTATTAGTAACGAATTGAAAAAAGTAGGGAATAATAAAACTTAATAGAAAACTATAGAACACAATTAGACAAAAACGTTGACAGATATATTTTGAAATCCAACGCACGCAAATCACATAAACTTCAATAAAAATGACACTAATAGCCAACAAACTAGATAATGAGAGAGTGCAAATAAGTTGTGGAGCTCTCTTCCAATTCTTCAGGATGAAGATTATTATCAAAAATATATGATACAAATGATCACATTCACATTCTCGTGCTTCTCGAGTCGTGTCAATACCAAGTAAATTAGTTGGTAATCGCGAATATTGTCGTTGTTGTTTCAACAAATTAATCGTATTAAGCATCGTGTGTAAAAATTGTATGCTTCTCTGCTCTGTAGTTAACGGAACTATTTCTCGTTCTATCGTATACAACGGTCGTTGTACAACGAACTATTGAAATGTATCATTAAACATTTTGTCATAACATTGATTAAAGTGATTTCTAAAATCGCTTTCTTTTTTTCTATGAACGATTAACAAAGGATACATCGAATGAGGCATGGAATACAGTTACCAGGTATTTGACAAGGCTCATTAAATTCGGACACAAATATTAATTTCATACATTCAGGATATGTTTGAGTCAAATACTTACATCTTACATTTTCATATTGTTCTAATGAACCATACTGTACAATTTCTTCACAGTCAAACGTAGCATTCCGACATTTTATTTTTATATGTGATGATAAGGAATAAAGCAAGGGTGGACAATTTTGTTCTTGGTATGATTGACAACAGGATGGACATTATCTGTCATTATTTCAATGTTTCAGCCAAGTTTGAATACAATTTTGACAAAATAGATGTTGACATGATGCACATGAACGCGGATTCCACAATAAACAATGACAAATCGGACAAAAATATTCATCTGGTAAAATGTGATCATCAACAATTTGATCTCAATCGATGTCACCGCCTTCCATTGAAAAATTGTACTGAATGGGTGCTTATTCACTACAAGCAGTCATAGACTCGGATATATTGAGAACAGAAGCAACTTTGTTAAAACACAACAGTGGAAGTATAGAAAACGAAAATCTTCTACTACTGTACAATCATTGTTCATTCTATACTTTACAATTTTCATAGTTCATATTAACACGATGATTATCAACATTTGCTACTCATCGAGATACCTGAATATCTACTTTTATATCTGCTTATTAGTAAACTAATGAATCATTTTTGATCGTGCTTTTAGCGTTCAAAGAAGAATATTTAATTGATGATCTTATTATTTTCTGTATCGAAAAAAAAAATCATTTCGATTAATAAGAAAGAGGCACATGTATGTTTTACAATATCTTCTTCTAAATGACAAATGAAACTTTTCGAAAATAAAGATGCTCTATTTCTAAGGATTGTACTATAAATGGCAATCTGTGTCGTAAATATTCAATAATGAACTGATAGAGAGATACAAATTGATGTTCTCTTTCGATTTTAATTGCAATACTCGTCAGAATTAGAAGTATACATTTTTTAAAATGCTTTTGAAAGGTCCAATATGGATTTAGTTTGATTTTATATTTGATTCAATGACAAATTACGACATAAATATTTTTCTAAGTTGAATATGATTCTTTCATTCAATTTTATGACTTTATTAAACTTTTTAAATGAATATTTTTTTGCTTATGTTTAAGGATTTTATTCTATAGAACAAATCTCAAATGCGAAATCATTCTCTATTGATTTCTTTACATAGAACTAAATAACATAATTACATTGTATCTTCAACATCAAAATAATTTTACTTTGATGAGAATCTTTTGGATTTTTTTATAAATAAAAAGGAAAACATAAATTCACTTAAATTTGTTGGCATTTTTTCAAATGATATTTTGATTTAATAGTAGAAGTAAACATAGAAATAATAAAGACATATGACATAAGATATTCGTTTGAGTTGTACAAGGACTAACCGAAAAGGGTTAAGTATTGATGTTAATATTTTAAAAATATCCAAATCTAAGGTAATTATATTACATGAAACATTCGATACTTAAGAAAACCTTTAAAATGAAATGCTACATACAGAAAAATTGTTTTGCAGATTAGAATATCAGTTAATATAAATATTATTTAGCTGATAATCGTAGATAATTGAATTTGATGGATTAAATCTTCGAAAAGATTTAAATTAGATTTTTAATCATTTCTTGAAAGATAATTGTGAAACTTTATAAATAGTTTGAATTAATTGAATACAATAATTAAAATTTTTATGTTTTTCTCTAATATTTCATTTTTTTAACATCCAGTTTGACGATTTTACAACTAGAGAGACCTTTTTTCAATAATTATATTAAAATATTTTTTTTTATATTATGAAAATTCTGTTAAATACTCTTTTTTGGTTTCCGTAAACGATCGAATTACAGAGTATTTCATGTGATAAAAAGGACAATTAAGTAAACAAAATTTAAAAAATTTTCTTAAGATTTAAAAATAAATTTATCATAGATTTATTTATTGCGTCCATTGCCGCATCCAATCAAATACTTCTTTGTGCCAAATCAATGAATTCAATGGATTCAGTATCCAATGATTTTCGTTTGGAAAATAGAGCAATCGGCTAGGAATCCCACGTCGTTGCAAAGCAGTAAATGCTCCAATACTTTGTGTGTCTGGAATACGATAGTCCCGTCCGCCATTAATAATTAACATAGGTTGTGACCAGTTGGCAACATGATTGATCGGATTATATTTTTCAAAAACTTCTGGATTATCATATGGAGTAAAGCCACCTGTATCATGTTCAGTAAACCATAATTCATCGGTAGCATAGGCCATTTCTCGCATATCAAAAATACCATCATGACAAATGAGAGCTCGAAAACGACGACTCATCTCTGGATGTCCAGCAATCCAATTGATCATATATCCTCCATAAGAAGCACCCAATGCTATTACTCGAGTTTCATCAATATACGAAAATAGTTTTAGAGCAGCAGTAAGTCCTAGTTGAAGGTCTTCATAAGGTAATGTACCATACTCGCCAATAATACTGTCAGTGAAATTTTGCCCATATGAGTCTGAACCATGAAAATTGATGGCAAGGACTGCATAACCTTGTGCAGCATATGTATAAAAATTCCATCCATGACCCCAAGTATTATACCAACTATTCTGTGGACCTCCATGAATTAGAAAGGCTAGAGGTGCTTTTTGTCTACTACCGTTCACTGGCACTATATGCCATGCCGATATCGTATCATTTCGTGCTCCTTTAAACGTAAATGAACCGTAGGATTCTTTCAAGGTCGTCTTGCTGATTAACATATAGTTGTGTAACGTAAGTGGAAATATTACATCCTTATTTGTACAAATGAATATATTTCTCGGTTGAATAATACTGTCATAAGTCATCAGCAATGTTTTGTTATTGGTTGGATTAACACTAACATCGTGATAAGTTCCTGTAGTAATCACATCACGAAGAATTGTCGAATTGGGGGTGAGAACATTCATTACTTGATAGATTGCATGAGATGCATATTCATCTACTTCAAGGTAGAGAGATTGACCATCATCTGTCCATGTCGCAACTTGAATACTTCGATCCCAATCATCGAGTAGTGTCCAAGTTTTTGTACCTACGATTATTTAACAATATATATCATCTACTATTCATTACACTTACCATTATACAACTTTATTTTGAATTGATCTGATTCATAGCCTGGCATTGATTGTGCTCGATACACCAATAGATGTTCATCGATTGGTGAATATTTTGGATCAGTATCTGCAGCCATATTATTGCAAGTAATGCAGACAACAGGTTGATTGGCCATGCTCAAATTGATGGTATAGATATCTAGATTGGTTGACCAAGCTACTTTACTCGTTTCATCATGTTGACGTGTAAAGGCAAATGAATTACCACTAGCACTGAATGACCACTGTGATTTGGCATCACCAAATGGACGTGTTGGCGAATCACTATCAATACCAAAGAGAATATCGATAGGTGTAGAGGTGAGTCTGAATATTCCTTGTGTATCTTTGTCAATTGAAACAACAAATGGATGATGACGTAGTCCTATCATATATTCATCCCAATGGCGAATGAATAATTTATCAAATTTATACATGAAACGGCCACTTGCCTTGTCGATCGATTGTTGAATGGCTGTATCTTGAATCGATAGATTGAAATAGACTTGACAACTGAATGCCAGACGTGAAGCTTGCCGATTGATCAAAAGATTGTCAATACTCAATGGAAAATCAGTTATTTGAATGGGTTCAATGAAATCCTTTATACTTAAAATATCATCAGGAAGATTGAGTTGAAATAATTGAGTAAGACCAGACGAAGCTCGATTGGAAAGAAAAAGAACCGTTTTTTTATCTATCCAATGAAACTGAGAAACATCTTCTATATATATATATCATGATTATTTTGTATTAATTTTTGTTCTTACCTGTTGATCATGAATACCCCATATTGGACGTGTTAATTGGACAAATTTTGTCAACACTATTACACGCACATCAGCCCAATGCAAGGTTGTTGATGATCCGTTCAAATCAGGCATATGAAATTGTTTTCTCAAATACATGATCTGTGTACCATCACCAGGACAAAACCGTGGCCATGATAACTGATCCAAACGAAGATTATCTTCTTGAGTGAAATCATGCAATACAGTAAAATCTTTATAATAGTCACTGTTAGATATATAATCGCTAGCATTCCATTCCGGAGGCTTTGGTGGTGGACTGGGAGTTGAACAATCATTTTTTTCATGTAATATAATAACTAGACATGGAATCAACACAATTAGAACGCCTAATAAGAAGAGTAGCACAAAACGACCATACTAGAAACAAAGACTATACTATGAAGATATCAAATTAAAAAGAAATAAAAATACAAACCTTCCTGATTTTAGCTTTTGTTTGATATGACGTTATCCTCTGATCAATGGAGGGTGCGAAAATTAATGTTGACATAACAGTTACTTAAAGTAAAGCGAAAGAGAAACCAAATGCAGCTCGTGCACATTTTAATGATAAGGTGGTGAATACAGAAAAAAAGGTCAAAAAAGAATAGATATCAGAACCTACAGATAGTTGCAATAGATATTTGTCATATCTATGAAGCATCAATAAAGTGACGGTGCTTGGGTTATCCAATCTTAAGAATTTTATTTATGCAGTGGTGAATTACCGATTAGCATGAAAATATGCATTTTATCATTTTTTTAATCTTCAAATGGCATATAGAAAAAAAGACGTGCCAAGATTCTAGATAAAAGTTTGTTTTTATTTTTCATTTGCATACTAAAATGTTCTACTAAAGTCGTTTAAAATGTTGTAGTGTAATTAAAGAAGAAATATTGAGTGTTCTTGATACATTACCAACACGTATACATTCTACGGTAAGTTCATATTTTCAAGAAATTCAAATAGATAAAGAACTTACTTCGTTACTGAATGTTTTTCTTTGATGCATCATAAATATCGTTTGTTCATATATTTCAAATTAAATATGATTTTTCTCATTAGCTTTAACCAAACGTAAATGATTAGGGTGTGGGTGTGAGTGTAAGTAAAAGTAGCACACACCCACTCCCCCATCCACACCCCACACCCGCACGTAGTGTAACTCACGAAGATAAGCACAATTTATCGAAATAATGCGTTAGATAAATAGAAAGTGTGTTTCTTCTCGTCCTTAAAAAAGTATTTACAAGTTGTTCAGTAAAATTTCGCTTCGAGTATTGAAAGATAAAAATGATGTGGAATCAAAGTATAAAAAAACAAGGTCCATTTTACTTGTAATAAAGATTACACAGGCAATATAAGAAAAGCTTAGAAGAATAAAGAACAAATATATCGATAAAATACTATTAGACCATTATTTTCTTTTTCTGTCAAGTCATTATTTCATGATGATTTACTTTTAATATATCATTGATTGATCAGATATCGTATCGAATAAATCTGCTTTGCTTCTTGCTATTTTTAAGCGATTGATTATCAAAACTTTTGAATGTAATCGTGGACAAAAGAAAGTTTACTTTTAGTTTAATTCATGTATTTTTAGAAATTTTAGATAATGAAAATATATTTATCTTTAATATTCTTTATTTTAATAAATTCTTTGGCAGAAAGTGCACAACCATATTTCCCACCTCAAATTGTGTTTTCTCCTAATGATGGTCAAACATTATACGCAATTGATGAAATAAATCAACGAGCTTATACAATACTCCATTACGGTTCTACAGGACGCGAAATGTCCTTTGCCATGAAACATTTTCCATATGCAATACCGGATTCCCCGCAATCCAAATATTATGTGCAATTAATAGTAGATTCTCTACCATTTGATTGTATGTATGGAACCTATTGGAAATATGGTGGAAATCAATATAATTCATTTCCTTCACATTGGTGGGGTTAATGAAACTTCATTTGAAATAAAAAATTATCTGCAATTTAACTATAAAATGATCCATTCAACAAATTCTTCTGTAGATGAAGATTATTGGTATTCAAATGTAACACGTCCACTTGATGGCGGAGAAACTGTTCCATGTCAAGAAATTTATTTCAAGAAAAATACTGATATTCCTCTACGATCTGTTGACGCTTGCGTCAAGGGTGGCATATTATTCAGGGTGGGTGTGGGTGTGAGTATATCTATTCTCAACACCCATACCCACACCCAAAATTGAAAATCATAAATTTGCATGTTCAAGATTGCAAAAAAAAAATTTCGAATGAATAAACTATGGACAATGTTATAATAAATGTTGTATGAATTGTTTATGTGCGTTAAAAAATATTTTTGCAATATCATTATCCGTTTTTCTTTTACAAAGTTACTGGTATGAGCAAAAACAATTTACTCTTGAACAAGAAACACTATGCAATTAAAGGATGAAAATCCCATCCGTAAACAACTGAGTCTAAATCACAATACTTTGCTATAAGAGATTTTGCATATTTGTACAAACTTTCACAGAACAGAATGTGGATGTTAATTTTGCTAGGAAAAAGTCGGTTTAAATTTGGAAGCAGCTGCATCGAAGCATCGCATATTGAATAAATGAAATCATAAACTATTTAACTGTGATATCCGAAATAGAGATCGTCATCAGGACAGGACAATCTATTTCGCCTTGATTAATTATGTGCTAAACCTCAAGTTATAAATATTTTCTTAATCGAAATTTTTATCTTTCTTTTTTTGTATCTAGATGAGTCGTTGTTATAAACTATGCTCGTTTATATCTCATCCAATATATCTGTTAATGACAAGATTTAGGTTCTACTGCTTATTTTCATTTCTTTTCTGTAAACAGAATAGAGACCAAAGACTATCATCAATGCAGGGCGCCCTGATGTTCTGGCCTCAGAACAGGGTGAAATTAGTTTCTTTTAATTCTACGTTGTCTGTTCTGCGAAGCGGAGAGCAGGACATCGCAAAATAGTTTGTTCTGATAATCTTTTTTTTTAAAGAAAATCATTTACTAAATCCAAACATGAATCTTTCAGAACATCTTTCATCTATGTAATTCTATCAGCTAGTGATGATTTGATGTTGAGACCTATTTCACTAGAATTAATGTATTTGATGCTCATTCAATTCATCATCGTTGAAAACGATCTCTTTCGACTTTGAGAAGATCGAACATCTCTTATCAAACCATAAGGAAAACAAGCAAATAATTAGAAAATGAATCGTGACCTGGTGTTATAGAACAATAATTTCTTTTTCAATTCTTCTTAATCGATTAGAAAGATTTGTTAATTTTGATTTATTACAATTTATTTATCAGTTTCAATCGATTTTTAGCGAAATTTATGATTGCTTTTATACATGGATAATATTCTTTTAAAATTATAGAAAAAAGTATGATCACTAGATACAAGGAAAAATACTTTCCATAAGAGTAGCATCTCATTCAATAGTCGACTTTAGTTAATATGCCCTGAGTGAGAGCGTCCTAGCCTGCACTGAGGACAGAACAGAATGAAAAAAAAATTCTTTGAGTAATTTCCAGAGCAGGATCCAGGGCAGAGTAGGGCGAAAAAAAGTGCCCTGTGACGATCTGATCTGAAAACGAAAAATAAGTCCTCCAATACTTTGACCTATTAGGTCTCGGTGTTGCCAAATAACAACATAAAGCCATTAGCTACAGAACTACTAATGTTATCCCTGTGATCTGGCGATAGCAAATGTGCATGAAAAGATATTTTTACTATCTCATCCCTAACATCCAGTCAGAAAGGGTTAATAATATAATATTCGTCCTAATGTATGAAGAAATGTGTGTAATCTTGAGATTTTAATTAATATCAATTAATGAAACAAATTTTTTGTAGTATAATTTTAAATGATTTATTTTCCTATTCTCATATATATGTATGGGAATTTTCGATCTTAGACGATCATTTTCAACCTTTACCAAGACAAGTAACATTTGTTTTCATTAATTGATATTGTCTAAAATTTCAAGATTACACACATTTCTTCATACATTACGACAAAATTTTAGTAGAATATAACGCATGAGTATTACATTTTAGATTAAAATTGGGTTTGGATGAAATTTTAGTATTATACAATATCTAAGATACATACAAAATTTATACTGGATTCTACTGGTTATGATTTTAAAGACACACTGACAGATATTTCATTACTATTCTGTTTTTGTTTGTAACATCTGTAAAGTTTGTCTTGATAAAAGTTGAAAATGATCGTCTAAAATCGAAAATTTCCATACGTATATTAAAACAGGAAAATAAATCATTCAAAATTATACTAGATAAAATTTATTTCATTAATATTCGTCATGTGAAATAATTATTTTCATAAGCTACTGAAATATGTATAACAAATAGTTTTTTATCGTTATTATTTATTTTTCTTTATTAAATCTAAAAAAATACGTCATTTTATTATAATAAAAAATTAAGAAAAAAATTGATCGAAAACAAATAATTAAGAGGAGAAACTTGAGTATATCATGAATTAATATATTTACGTGGAATTTTCATTTTGCACGTCGTCGATTTCAATAGATATAGATCTTATTAGTTTTTTAGAATGGATGTTGTTAATACCATAGATAACTTGTGCTGATGGAACATAGATTTTAGCTCGATCAATATTGTGTCTTGAATCATCAAAGAAAATTGCAGGATTGATTGCTTGTAAAAATGGTGTTTTATCTAATCCACCTAAAAAATGTGTCTCATCAATTTCGAGACCCCATTCTTTAAGAGTGTGAAATACTCGTATATTAGCTACGTCATTACGAGCAGTAACCAAAAATGTCCGTATTCTTCATTTATGATTCTCTCCTAATGATTGACGAAGTTTTTGTAACTTGAAAGCAAATGCTTGCATAGGACCCTTTGGTAAAGCAATATGTCCATGTTTACGTTCGAATTCAAAAAATCCTTCAAGTCCTTTTGTTTTGTAAACACGTTCTGCTTCGTCTGAAAAAAGTACACCATCTCCATCGAAAGTAATACGAACTTGACCTTCTGGCCATGATGAAGAAGCTAACGGAGTAGATGAAACAGGATTGGTTGATGTATTTACTTCAGAAGGTAATACAGTCTCGTCAGTTTTCGAATCCAATTGTTCAACATGAGAAGAAGTATTTGGTGTCGTATTTACAATATTGCACACTAACGCAGCTGCCATGCCTGTAAATGCTTTAGAACTAGTACCACACAATACTGTACGTACTTGATCTTCATCCGCAGTGAGAAAAAGATCACATTTCCAAGCTAATAAATATTTTGTGACATCTGTACCACTAGTAAATGACATACGTGTAATAGGCAATTCGTAATGATGGATAGATTGTCGTATTCGTTCTCCAGTATCACTATCCATACGAGAAACGAGTATAACTTCTATCAGTTGTTTTTCAGCAGCTTTATTCAATGCTAATAGTGATTGAATAAGAGAATAACCGACACCAGGTTGAAGAGGTACCATAAGATTAGCACGCTGATGTTCTTTATATCCTTCAATTCCATCCCGATTCAAAATTTCGAGTTCCTCAGTACAGTCGAAAAGTGCCGCAGCTGTTGTACAAACGACTAGTTCAAGAGTTGACGACATGATAGTAGATTTGTTCTAATGGTATGCCTAACAATGTAAAGAAAAATAATTGAATTATTAAATAATGAGCATAAAACCTCTCTTATCATCATTTTATCTTCAAAAATTTTAAAAGTTTCATATTACTGTTCTATGCAAATTTATAGTCACTAGTTTTAAAAAAACAAAATAGAAAAGTTAACTGATCATAATAGATTGTCACAACATCATTCCACATTTGAACATAAAATGTACGATGACAGTAGTTGAAAAATGGCAAACAAATCAATTGTTAAGAAATAAAATATATTTTATATTTCATTCAACATTGAATAACGTTTCTATCTTGTACGCACTGTATACAACAAAAGGAAATTTGAAGATGGTTTCAATAAAATAAAATTTTTCAAGATCAATGTTTTGTTCGTTATAAAGTCGACGTTTACACAAGAGAGATGATGGCTTATTTCGTTACATATGCCATGTGTATCTTATAGTGATCAACAAGAGCAAACTAGATAAGTATTATAATCACTACTCTCGTTATCGATGTTTACTGCACTACTTCATCTAGTTGTGTCTAGAAATGCAATGGCGACGATTGTTCACTGATATGCCATCACAATCTCACCGTTCTTCACCGATTACTAGTACTACGATTGCCAGTCCTCATCGATAGCCAGCACCACAGTTAACATTAAAATCGAAATGGCTTGATTTGATTTTTGCAAGAACGACAGGCTTGTTTTTTAAGAAAATAATTATTTTGTATTAAGTTTGACCGAAGGTAGTCAAGGACGGAGAATTTGAATCTGAAATCAGATTTTCGAAATTGTACAGTTCATTTATCTGTAAAGTAAACTTGATAAAAACTCGTTGTCGTCAAGAGAAACGGAGTCTTTATTGTTTGACCAGATACCGTGTTTCGAGAATCTGATTGCATATTTGGATTTCTCGACAATAATTACCCTTAGTCAAATTGAATAACAATTATTATTTTCTTAAGGAGGCCTTTTTGCTTCCAGAAAAAATCAAATCAAGAAACTTCGCTTTTTCTGTTGACTGTAGGATCGGTTATCGCTACCCTTGCATCTCTTATTGTGTCTACGTTATATAGTATATGAATTTATATACTAGAGAAAGAGTAAAAAAGATGATAGAAAGAGAGCAAGCAGTTATTATTGATAATAAGTTCAGAACGCTCAGTCGAAATGGTAACTGAACGCTCTTGCATAATTGAACAAAATAAAAGATGAAGAAATAATGTGCCTTAATTATTGATACGATTATCTGAAAGATCTAGAAATATACAACGCACAAAAATTGCATGATATAATATAAAACATAAAATATGTTCTCATATCTAAAATAATGACTAATAGTAACTTCAATACTGTATAGAAATATTCTGAATGTAGAATTGCTAAATAACCACATTGCCATCTTGAGAGAAATATTGTTTAGTAAAACATGATAGAAAATTAATAGATATTCAATTAGATTTGAAATTTTTCTTCTTTACAGTTTCATGTATATTTTATGATGCATGCAAAACTTTTCCTTGATAGTGGTAAGTAATGCTTTCTTATATTACTGACAATGTTTTTTTCTTTCTTACAAGATTGATTCTGAAATGAGACATCTAATTCAAAAAATTTCATGAAATATTTTGTATACATTAAGAGAAAAGTAAAGAAAAAAAGAAATACTAGATAATTTTTAAATTAATTATTGAACAAGAATTTATACTAAATTCCGATGAATATATTTACACAAATCATATTCTGTGTCTATATTAAATGATAGCAAACATAGAAAGCTAGATGTCTATCAACTTTCTTAAATAATAATTATAGTTCACACAAAATCATCTACTCTAAACGTTTGATTGCAATTGTCAACAATGTTCTGTCTCAACATCACACAATGTTCAGGTAAAAAAAATTAAGAAATGCAAAATAATTTAATTAAACATTTTTCTTTTGAACAATAAATCATCTAAAAAGAAATCAATGTACTCTATCTTCAATCTATTGCATTTTTCAACGATTTATTCACCTCAAAAATAGACAGAAATATCCTAATAATCATCTAAACAGTGTGTACTAATAGTTTTCTAATTACAAGTAATAACATTTTATACATAGTTTTAACGATCTACCAAGGAGAAAGTAGCTAGACTCAGTATTATTTCAGTTATAGTCATAAATTGCTAATTAAAATGTGTGTGATAGTATCAAAAAAAAAATTTCATATACTAACCGTATTATTAAGCAATGCAGAACAAATAAAAAACACGCAATATTATTGAAAACACGTCCTCTATAACAATATATGCTAGTCACAACATACAACTGAATGCAATTGAAGAACAGAAAAATTTCATATATTTATTTTTCCTTCTTTCATAAGACGTTTTCATCCTGAAACATTACTATGAAGAAGAAAAAAAATCCACCAAGCAACACACATGATACTTAATCGTTCTGTTTTCATATTTTTAATACTTTATTTGTCCTTGTTTTCATAGAGTAATTGAAGGGGAACGAAAAGAGCGCAAAAAAAAAAATAATAGTGTATCTTCAAAGCATTTAAAGAAAAAATAACTCATGCTTGTTATAGGATAGATGAAATTTTTTTTTCAGCAGAAAACTGAAATCTATTGTTCGAATGTATTTATTGATTTTGATGCTTATTCATAGGATTTCTACTATGAATTTTCTCTAAACCCTATTTAGTAGTTATGCGATTTTTTCGAAGTTGTTTTTTTTTGTCATTATGTTCCATAAAATTCTTCTAATATGTTAGAATTTAATT
>CAJNOL010002347.1:0-23119 GCA_905250125.1 Rotaria sordida | reverse complement strand
TTACACCAAAAAATACGATTTGCAGTCGTTTTGTCGTTGGTAGATAGGTGATTTCAATAATTGCCACTGTGGATTTTCAGGCAAATGTGTACAGATCAGCTGCTCTGGACGTACAGAAAAATAATATGAGCGTAGTTTTCTGACATTTTGTTTTCTATTATCTATATGTCCCTCACCCCACGTCGAGTCAACCAGATACCAGCAACCATCAAGACGAACAGCATTCCAAGCATGATTCGTCCGATGGAAAGCTGATGTTTTTAATTTGAAACTGTATCCTTTGGCGTATCCACTGATTTTCTTGCATTCTAATCCGACTCCATTGCAAAGAGTCTCGAAAATTGTACCAAAGGCATCGCAAACTCCTTTTCCACTTCTAAATAGAGCATCTGTGCTTCGATGGCGAATATTACCACTGAAGTATGCGTCGGTATCATATTCAATAGTCTGCGAAACCCAATAGAATACAATCCAGGCTCGATCGATAACACTCTTGCCAGATGATAACTCGAGTATGAGCTTGATTATATGATGAGCATTTTTCGCTTTCCAACTCTTCACTGCTCTTCGATAATCCATATTATCAATGGCTGCCTGACGTTGTCCACAGAATGCAGGTTCAAATGCGTTTGGATCCAATGGTATTAAACTTAAAGTATCACTCGACGAATTCGTTTTTAAATTAACTTTAGAATCTTTCTGTGTGGATAGATTTTTGTATATTGGGTCTTCTTTCTTATTTGTAGTGCCTTCAATTCGACATTCTTTTTGTGTCGATACATTTACAAATTCAGAGGCTTTCTTCGGGATGGGCTTCCAACTATTTTTACTATCTGACGTAGAATCGTCTGAATAATCAGTTTCCCAATCATCAGAATAATCTGTACTCTCTTCTTGATATTCGGATGGAGTGCGTAAACAACGGCTGTGATTAATTGAAGTATGCTAAAAAAACATATTGAAAAGTTCGTTTTCCATTTCACATTAAATTTAGTATTGGATTCGATTCTGGTCTCAAAAAATTCATCACTTACCGTTTCAATTGTTTTAAATTGTTTTGATATCATCATATCCACTGATATTAAGGAATATGTTGCGTTTTGACTACGATATCTAACGATTGGATCCACTGGCTGTTGTACTTGGTGATGTGCTGAGATTGATTGTGTTTCGACATGCTTAGATTGTTACCCAGTTGTTGATCGTTTGATCTTTGGAAGACTCTCTGGGTTTGATGTAGACATCGAAGAATTGTAGCCAGATTCTAGCTGCTCGTGTTCACCAGACGACGATGGTATCAGAACAGTCGTATATTGAGGGTACGCTTCGAGATTTGCTCCTACGACCATTTTGAAATACAATCAGCACTGCACGAACAACTGAATATTTATTTGCACGAAAGGGTGTGGTTATGGGTTCAGAGACAATAAACACATCCTCACGCCCACACCCTTTCCGCGTGTCTTTATTTTTGAGAGTACTGTAACTATATCTGCCGTTTATTGTTACTTGTACTATTAAAGAATTAAAATCAAAAAGAACTCTCTCTGAGAGTGTGAATAAAATATATTGAATATTGAGTGCATTACAAGAGAATAGAATGAATATATTACAAGTAAAAAGAGGCAGATCAAATTTTTATTTATCCAAGCATTAACCTATGTGTTTTCTACTTTTAAATGAATCCGGCTTAAAGTATCACTTGTGTGATAGACATAAAAACAGGCTTCCTTCCAATACTATACCATTTTGACACAAACTATGATCAGAAATATAATCTATTATTTCATTTTCATTTTTCTCCGGTAAATATTGCTAACTTCTAATATTCATTTTTATACCATCGTCGATTAGATGTGCGTTCTTATACATGTGTGGGTGTAGAATAAACATAAAACCTACATCCACACCGCTAATAAATCATATTCTTTCTCTGAGTGGTCAGATTGAAATCAGTATTGTCACAGATCAACTAATCTTCGATAAGCTTCGCCAAATACAGACTGCTACTTTACATACAGATGGAGCACGTTTTAGTCAAGTAGCACGATAGTTTGTGATTGTAACTAATATTTGAACGATTTTCAAGTAATCAATAAAATATATTGATTATTTTTCTCTTCGAAAGAAGGCTATATACAGTTCGAACAATTTTTGCCGTTAAATTATTAACTGCCGATGCAAAAGTTAAAATTCAATGTACTGTGCTTACACGTTCGAAATCTTTTCTTGAAAGAACATTAGGATTATAATTAATCAAAAGAAAAGAATGGATTTATTTGACATGAATTGATGGTTAAATCGAACACTCTCGATATTTCCTTTTCATTTACTCAATGTCCAAGACTATTTGTGTGATAGGACATATATCAGACTTTGTTTATTAAGTTGAAATTTATCACAAGTAGCGCTCATCCTACGGATTCGCTGTACTTGTAGAAACAGATCGTAGTTTCCACTTCGCCATCATTATTTTATCGTCAACATTGCCGGTCATCGCACATAGAAACGTACGTATTTTTCTAAGACTTTCCTTTATTTGAAACTACAAATTTAGCTCAAAGTGAGTCGTCAGGGCTATTTGTGGTGCCTGACCTTTTATTGTTATCTATTAGGTTATTATGGAAATCAACGTTTCTACCCTGCAAAACTCGTCTTGTAAAATCATTAGAAAATATACTCTTCAATTTGAATATTATTTTCGATATTTCTATCAAAAATGTCCTAGAATGTAGTAAACACATCTCTACGGACTGCTCACACAAAATGAGCTGGTTCAAAATCAGATTTCGAAGCTTCAATTGGAATTCGTCGCTATAGACATGGAAAGATTAGGCTACTTAAAGTAGTTTTAGACAGTTTCTCATACAACTGTAAAAAACAAGACCAGACTTGTCCAAAAACACGAACCTGAACTGATCCGACATTTGCTCCTGTTCTATTATAAATGTTATGGGTATTGGAAAAGCCCTATTCTACTTGCATGGATGAGAGTAAGAAATACTACTGTGGGTATGGGTGTAGATGAAAAGAAGACACATACCCACACCCACATCCAGATCCCATACCCACACCCTCAAGCAGAAGCTGGTGTTAGATAAGCACGAAGACGTGAACATATTCGTCGAGAATTACGTATTTTGAATATATTGAATGAACCAACAACAACAAACTTTGAAAAAGTAATGGCTGTAGCTCAAAGTATTACATTAAAAGATTCGTAATTTACATTTTCTTATTATTCTTAAAATTAATTGTTAATATTAGATTTAAATTATATATGTGTTCAAGCACTTATTATCTAAAAATAATACTTCTGTCGTTCTTTTGTTGTTATTATTTATAATTATATAATATTTGAATTATTTATATAATCAATAAAATCTCTCTTTTGCTATTGTTACATTCCTTATGTTAATTTTATAAAGTTATACATTTTTCTTGTAAGTCATATGAGATTTATTCGATATTCTCATGGTGGAGCAAATGTCATTAGAGAGCAAGTGTTCAGGGAGCAATTGTCCTTTGGAAGCAAATGTCGCGGGAGCAACTGTCCAGGGAGCATCATTCATGGATTCAGACTACGACATATCAAAAGTGCAACACATTCAACTACGATACATTTTCGAAATGGAGTCTGCGACACATTCGTGCACGACACATAAATACGGCACATTTTATTTTAGCGTGCACACTCATCCAATTTCATTTTAGAGACTGTTTCATATAAATATACCGCGCAGAGTGTAGATTTGAACTTAAGACAATTTTATGTCGATTTTACAATAAGTTTATTTTAAAAGTCATAATCCAACGTTATTAATGAGTTAAATAATTCAGTAAGAAATATCTACTTTAGATTTTCTGAAAAGTCAATAACCAGCATCTATGTAATATTCTGAATATTTTAACAACAAATTCTTGGTTTAAAGTTTGTTAATCATTAGATATCAATAAATTTTATTACTGTTAATTTAAAAGAAATATGACTTAAATAAGTTGCAAGAAAGAACTTTTTCAGTCCTTTTTTCTTTTATTTTTCTTAAATCTCAATAATGAACAAATTGTACCAACTGGAAAATTTAACCATTCTTTTCTACCAATTCCATTTCGATTTGATAGTTCATCATCAGGAAGACGTTCTTTACCACGTGCACTTCTATTAATAACATCAATTAAAGCAATAGCCATACCTTGTGAAATGATGAGTGTTATTAATTGTATAGAACTTAAACGTAATGGTTGAGTATCAAAAATTACTGCAAATGGTGTAATATGAAACCATTGTGCATGCTCAAGATCTAATACAGTAAAAATAATATTAAATATAATACCAACTATAATATAAGTTAATAGCGATAGATAATATGCTCTTGTTCCTTGATTTTCTCTAACAGTAGCTAAATATTGTACATTTTTAGAGGCATATAATAACAAATAACGTCGTATAGTAGTCCATATATTTAGTACTGAAACAATAATACAAACACATGATAAACATATTATATATAATTTTTGCATAATATACATATATTTTAATGATACTGATGTAGTAAATACACTCGTAAGATCAGTAATTACTATCATCCAACTAAACCAAACAATACCTTGAATCATGAATGTACCCAATAAACGTAGAATACTAATAATATAATTTATTCTCCTATTCGTACCATAAGCATCACTGATTGTAACACCTGTATCTATTATTCTCGAATCATGTACAACTGATATATTTCCTGTAATTAATGTGACATATGCTGCACGAGTATCTAATAATATACGATCATAAGGTTGTTCAATTTTAAATAAAGTTTTTAATATCCAAATAGACTTTTGTATAGGTTCAATTAAAAACATCATAGGAGCAATGATAAACATTTGAAAACAAGCTAATCTTATACCAAATATAATACCTATAGTATAATTATTTAATGTTATATAATCATATACTTTAGATTTCTTAACATGAGAATATTCCTTATGACGTGCATATTTTATTACAATATTAAATTGTGTTATCTTCCAATCAAATATATAACGTATTATACCAGGAATATTATCGAATATACCACGAAAATAACTATAATAAATTTTATTATGACAATCAATAACAAGATTATAAACTGCTGATGTAAATTGTGCGATAATTAAACAATTCTGTTGTTTAATACATGATATACCATCGAACTGTTTATCTTGTATATCAATAGCAAGTGTCTTTAAATCTGCAATTAATAAGTCTTGAATTTTTGATTGATAATGAAATTTTTGAATAAGATTCCATGGATAATGTTTATATTTAAATAATTTAGATGATTTATTTAATGTTAATGTACGATATTCCCAAAATGTTTTCAATTGTGAATCGGTTGGAAATATACCTAATGCAAAATATTCACTTATTTTAGCACGATCATTTGAATTCATTTCATTAAATGGATATTTATATTTACGAATAGATAATAAAAATTCTTGCACTATTAATCCTAATTTTTTTATATGTTCACCATTATCAAAACCCATTCGATTCCATTGATTTGCACCTAAATCTATAATAGTATTTAATAAACGATATAAATATTTACTACTTCGATAAATAATTCTTCCATGATGAACTTGTTTGTTCGAATAATTTTTAATATATTTTAAGAAATTTCCATATTGTTCATTCAATGATTGATATAAATGATTATTTGTTAGAAGATTTGTACGTAATGTTTTATCTTTAACATATGAAACATCAGCATAATTGTTATATTGTTCTACATAGACATAATATAATGAACCTTCTGCAACACATGCATCATTTGCAAAATAGATGGCTTTAGAAAACTTATGCCGCATAGAGACAGTAAGTGAATCGATATATAACATTTCATTTGGAGGCATTCGAAGTATTGGATGTAAAAATGAATCATCATATAGATCTTTTCTTTTTCGAATTTCTCGTTCAAGATTACGAGCTTGACGAAGATATGAAATAAATAAGATATTACTATGTTCCATTAAAATAGGTTTCATTTCATGATGAATTTTATTCCATAAAATTTCAAATTTTGTTGTATCATATCGACATGTTGTGACTGTTGGTACAATATTTGTAATTTCATTTAATGCAGAAAGAATTAATTCATTTGGTTTTGATATCTGTGTAAGTAATTTTTTTGTATATTTCCAATATGTTTTATCAGCATTATGAAAAAATTCTTTTAATGATGGATTAGAATCATTTTTTGTTATTGTATTTATATAATCTTGCCATTCTTTTCCAGTCATAGATTTTCGTAATTTAATTATTGACATTTTATTTTGTTTGTAATCATTAACTTCAGTAAAGAAATAATATGGATAATCACAACGTATAGTCATAAATATACCTAATCCAGTTCCTTGTACATTAAATATAGGTTCAATTCTATTCAAATGTCTCGGATACAGATTTGTATCAAATACAATACCACATGGTAAACACCAATGTGTAGAAAAAAATTCATTGAATATCACACATGCATCTATATCAGCATCACTACCATCTGTTGAACCTAAACGAATATCATAATCTGATTCAGGATCTGTACTACCCGTATCATTTTGAATAATTAATTGATATGGAAATAAATCCATTAACTGTTGTAATAAATCATCAATATAAAATTTACGATACATACAAAGTTTTAGCATAAATTTAGTTATATCATTTGGTGTTAATTGCTTTACAGTATCGATTATATATCGGGAAATATCATTGGAAATGATATCGGTATGTAAATCATCAGCAAAGAGTTCTACTAGATTATCCCAGTTTCTTATTTCATGTATTATTTCACTACATGTATATTTACTAGTAAAAATAATATTATCATGTTCATCAAAAAGAATAATAGAATCGTTTTCGATCTTTGGTTTGCGAAGTTTAGTGATGGTATATTCAAATAAATTTCGCTTTAAGTTTTGTATTTCTTCATTTTTTATCGATGTGCATCCAGTGTTAATCATTCTATCGATACTCAATGTAATAACATTATCTTTAATCTTATCTTCCTTCAGCCAGTCAACAAGCACTAGACGATTTTGAGATTGAGATAATTGTTGATGAAAATCTTGAGATGAAAGAAGACAACAGACACCGCCTGCCATCTCAATCGACATAACTCCAATTATCTAATGAATAATTGACAAAAAAACAAGGAAATTTATTTAATTTTATATTCACTCACCATTGAGAGATTATTTTCTATACATTGATAAATGATATCGCCTGATGTGAGATTGTAATTTTCTAACAAAAACATGGCGATTTGTTGTGCATGAAAAATAAGTTCGTTATAAGTGAGAGATTGTTTGCCGAATTCGACAGCTACTTTTTGAAGATAATTATTCAATTGCTCATTATTAATCCTATTCATCGTTCCGAATTTGATTAAGACAATGTATACAATATATCCAGTGAAATTGTTGCTGTTATATAAAAAATAAAGCGGATATATTAATGAAAACTTTCAAATTTATATAAATCCCAAATATTATAGATTACAAATCATAAAGTAATCTTCTGTTTTCTATATTCGATTGTGAAAAAGTAATCATGTGTTCTTTTATCGTATTACTCAAACTATATTATTTATTAACAAAAAAACGCCCTTTTAATAATACAATATGACGATATTTCGATCGTATAATAATACCACGTGTGTACATAGACATAATAAATTTGAATAATGTTGTTAGAGGAGAACGATGTACGATCATACACATTCTTTTTCTCTTCTCTCTTTTCGGTCACGCATCATTGATGTTTTATCATCTTTTCTAGTTGTATTAGTTTTCCTTTGTGATATTTACTATCTATCCATTGACTAGCTTCATCTTAGTTCATTTCGATTTACTTTATCTCTAGGGTAAAGTGTGGAATCTTAGAATCCAACATGTCTGGATTCCGCTCATTCCCATTTGTTACGAACATGAGTAATAAATATAATTTTTTTTATTTATAGTATTTCAATACATTCTGCTATGAATTTTCTGATAATATAGATGAAATCAAACAGTATGAAAAAGAATAACCTTGATGAAAATATAACACAGTAGGAAATGAACTATCATAAATATTAATATGAGTGTTGGTATATAAATGTTATGCTTAATACATTATCTTGAAAGTAAGGATGAGCGCAGTCTCACCCTCAATTGTGGGGAAGGGGAGAAGGGGGAAATAAAAAAACAAGTATCAATAAACATGTCTATTTAATATGCGATCATATTAGCCGGATATGAATTTTTTCCATCAAAATCGCTCATTTTAGAAGGAAACAGAAAGAAGAAGGATATGTGCTTTTTTTCTCGTTCATTATATAGATTGATAACCAACTTGTGAGTCAATCATTGAATATAATATGATTGTACCTATATATAATCACTTTTTTATCTTATAGAAATTTTGAAAGAGGTAAAAGAATTTCTTTTTTTTTATAGCGTTTAGTTTTCAAAAAAAAATCATTTCAATAATTTAAATTCATTGGATATTTTCTATAATTTTTATTCCAATCTTTCGTCAAACTATTGTCAATATATTGTTTATCTAGATGGAAGAATTAGGGAAATAAATTATCAAAATATTTCAAGTTTAAGCAAGATATGAAAAAGAGTACATAGTTAGCAAAGTAATGCATAAAATAATGACATTCTTGGAAATAATACGACACTTCCAGATAAAGAATTTCTGATAAGTTATATTAGACATTTCTATAACGACTTTTTTCGTTGGAAAATATGTTCCTCAGTCTATATTTTAGAGAAATATCTGAAATGAAAAATGAAGTCTTCTTCGCATGGATAACATCTTATAACAGCAGAACGACAAAAATGACTAACAATGATTCGATGAGTGAGTGACTGCTATTTCTTCCATCCCTAATCCGATTATAAGACTGAGAAACATTTATATTCATTCACCGGAAGAATGTTTTTGTATACTCAAAAAGTGAGTACACTCTAGAATCGGCCAGCATGTCCGACCAGCCGTCCGTTTACACGATAATTTTTGAAAGGAGAGTCCGATCGTGATGATATTTTCTACACAGTTTTGTCTCAACAATATCTCGGCTGAGTTCGAAGATGAGAACAATTGGTCGAGCCATTGCTGAGTTATTGCAAAAATAGTCATTGTTCCCTATGCTTTCCAATGCGAAGATTGACCTATTCCCGTTTTCGTTAAAACTTTTCCTATCATAGTCAAATAAAACCCCAATTATCATATATCATTCGATAGAGAGGATGTGGGTGTGGGTGTAAAGCTACTATGATATCGATATTTCATGTCAGCAACGACAATTTTCAAATGGTCTCGTAACGAATATTAATTTCCAAAGAAATTAACTCGAAACAAAGTTAACTCTATACTGTTACCGAAGTAATGTAAGAATATATTTCACAGTAGTTTGGACAGCTTTATTGTTCATAATGAATAGGGCAGCTGAAATTTTTATTTTTCATATCCAACCTTAGGGTATTCAAGTAAAAAGAAATAATCATGGGAAAGTTAGTAATGATATGATTAATTATCGTATCTTGATTTTGAGTCAGAGCTGCAGAGATTTTTTTTTTGTTTCTATCGTTCGAATTCTTATGCAAAATTTATGCTAGAGTTGGTAATGTTAAATTTTTGTTTCCGTTTAAATCTTCGTTTATTATTCTATAGTTTTTCTTTTATCGTAAAAAATGAAGATGTCTAAGTGAAATATTGTTGTAGTATTCCTAATCCTCTATGCTGCATATTGAACGTGAAACTTAAGTCTCTATTGTTTTCTCTTTTTTCACTGAGATTTAGAACATAGTTCTTTAGAGAATGTGATCATGAACGAAAAAAGAAAAAGAGGGTGTGGGGGGTGGGTAGGAATAAAGAGAATTGAACACCCACATCCACACCTCCTAAAGTAGCAGAAATATTTTTATTCGAGTACGCGATGAAGAGATCCAACAAGTGCTATTATTATTACTATTGTATGTTAATTTTTTTGTATCACGTATAAAAAATGGAACATGCTTTCAGTAGTGTGCACTATTGTATATAGCATTAGCATTGGAAGCGGGAACACCATATTTTATAAAGCAAACATTGGCATTGCCCCCTGCTGTCGGCAGACCCCATGTAAAAGCAACACATCCTGAATAGGTTTGGCACCATTGACAACAGAGAGTATAATTAGCAAAAGTAGTATGAGTAATATCAAGACCTGGTACATCGTACCCGATCAGAATTGTCATATTACCACATAGAAATGGATCGACCGTTGTTGCTAAAAGCAGTAGCTATGAAGATTACTTCAAGACAAGACGAAGGAACTCACTTGCCGTCGTAACAGAAGTACTAGTTGTAGCGGTTGTGGCTGAAAATAAGACGAATACTTGTTAAATTTCGATTCCATCCATATTTATACTCTGATAGCGCTATAGAGATCTTTGCAAAAACTTCTTCAAAAATCACTAATACCATATAGAGATGTGATTTTAGCCAGGGTTCTCTTTATTTCTATAAAGGTATCTAAAGAGTTGTCTAGAGAGCTTTTTAGAGACGTATAGGACAAGATTAGAGATATACATGATCCTGATCTTTAGTGATGATCATGATTACGGAGGGTGAGGGCGAGTGAGAGTGAAAGTGAGCATTACATTCATGGTTATATGACTCAAGAGAAGACATCAGGGACTAAAGAGACTAAAAGTGCATAACATTCTCTAATAATATAGTGTAAAAGTAAACCGAGATAACTTTTATTTTTCGTGAACCCTCCAATATATATAAGTACTAACGAGAGCCCATGCATACTGCACGGATGGTTTTTTCCTGTAAAGTTTCACATCTGTCCTTTAGCCTTCATTGGGTAATAGACAATCAGCCAGTTCGCATTATATATATGGGCTAAATCAGCGAAAACGGGACATTCACTCGTTGTATTTGAATGCAATTCTCTATCAGTATAGGTGTTTTGAGTGAATTGTTTTTGCATAGGCTTATGTAAAATTGTCTGCTCTTTCACATGGTTATTAACTTATTAATAATTAACTAATTAAGAAGTAGTTAGTGAATATCTCGAGAACCAAATGAGGAAAAAACTTGAAAACTTCAGGATAGGCTCTAGGATATGAGCCGCATATATAGTACAATTTTCATCGAGATTGGACTTCAAAAAGTTCCTTCCAAAAAGTCGACCTTTTAGAGCCTTTAGACAGAGCGAAAATGACAACGTTTGTCTTAGTATTATTCTAGGGACTCCTACCATTAACATAAGCCCCTTGGAATCGATTTTGAACTTTTTAGTTCGTTATCGATGTATTTGATCAGTAGTGCAGTCGCACTCAAGAACGTCGCTAAAGCCGAATAAATTTTATTTTTTGAAAAACCTAGACATGCTCAAAATAATTTTACACCGGAATTTGGTAGCCTTAGAAGTGGTGTCTAGTATCGCGTATTAAGTTTTCGGCAATTGTGCAATACTTAGAAATTTTTAAAAGCCAAAGTATATCAAGTGACAGTTGATGTCCTTTTTGATGTCACGTCGCTAACGCTAGTTTTTCGTTAATAACTCCTCTGAACAAAGGTCTAGAGTGTTGTTGTTTTCATGGTATCTAGAATAAATAGAGACTCGTACAACATTCAAAAATCACATCTAAATTAGTTGATAGCGCCGAGATATTCATACTCTAAGTTTGCGATGTCACGTCGCTAACGAATGATTTAGCTCATATAAGAACATTTAATTTCAGATGTCAGCTTGGAAAATTGAGCACATAATATCGTGAAGATCTAACGTGTTCAAAATTCTAAAGTTTTGTTTTTTCTCGAAAAATTCAGATTGTTTTCTATCGTTTTTAGAAATCAAAAATCGCTAGGGAAAATTTTTTGTGCAATCTAGTTTACTTTTTTTTTTCGTGGTGTAGAGTGAAGTTTCTGTCAACGAAGTATTATTGTGATTCAATAGATAATTTCTTGGAATCGAAACGAAAATAGTCAAAATTCAGCTTATTTTGCTTATTCTATTCACAACGAAGAACGTATTCTAGCTCTGAGCTTTTGATATTATGTGTTATTCAGTTGTTTGTAAAATAAAACAACATACGGTCAAAATTTTATTCCTTGATCGATGTATGCACGGGAAAGCGGACCGTTAAGTGGACAAATTGGCCTCTTCCAGAATCAAACTTTTTGTCTTCCTAATTGTTATATTCGATGTTCGGAATCCACCAGAACTCGAGTGCGATCCATTTTCAAATTCGAATAGAATGATAGAACTCGACGAGATCGTTCATTTGACATGAAAATATCAAGGTGAAAAAATGGATAACCATATCATTTTCTGAATATACTAGCCAGAATCGAAGATTTTCAGTGTTTTTTTCTTGGAGATGAGGGTGCGTGAGTGAGGGTTAAGAGAAAATCTTCACCCTCATTCACCTCACACCCTCAAGATATAGTGCGATCTTGTACCTGAAGTTTTAAAGTTTTCACTGTGTCATTCAGCTGATACAACTATTCAAGCGAGAAAAAAAAAATGCTAAGAGGATTTCAAATGATGGTCGAAATGTGGAACTATTTGATTGTCCATCTTCAACAACTGATTGGCAAAATAAAGTTCATCAATTGAACAACAAATAAATAATCTGAATAAAGTTCTACTTAATTTATTTGTTTTAATTTCGCTGAGGAGTCTATATATCAGTTAACTTGACTTGATAATCTTTTTTTAGTTATACAGACAATCTATATGACTTATATTTAAATAAGAATAAAACTTTGAAGATACTGGAAATGTAATACTTTTGAAATTGTTAAAAAATTGAGCATTATTTATATTTAATAATGGATCGTAGTTTTGAGGAAAGAAGTTACTTTTTTGAAGTTTTTTCTTGATCTTTGACTTCTTGTGTTTATTTGGAAGTGTGTATTTTTTGAGAGAATGTGTTATACAACATCCGTAGAATTTTATCAAAATTTTACTGATTGTTTTAAATTCTTTTCGAAATTGCATTTCGGTAAGGAAGGACCAGTATTGAAAGGATTAGCTTCACGTAAATTATGCTAGTTCTTGTGAATTCTTAATAGAATTTTGTCTCCCAAAGAGATTTACATATGATAGAGATAACGTACTGATATATGATTTTGTGAGATGAAATTAGTTTGACCTCGTAAGAGACCATAGTTTTCGTTTGGAGAAGACGTTTGTGAGCTAGAATACATCCTAGTTATGTGGATTTGAGATATTTCTGAGTTTCAAAAATAACTTGTTTATCTTGTGAAGCTAATCTTCTCTCGAATACCAGATAAGACACTAATCATTTAGTTTATTTGTTGTTCTCGTTAGCTACTAATCGAGTATGTTAAAGGAATATGATGCTGATTTTTATTAGAAAACTCACGTGGTGTAAATGATAATTATCTGTTACCACTAATTAAATTAAAGAAGGATTACCGTCTTCAGATACGGGATAAGATTTTCTCTTCGAACAGAAATGATAAAGCCAAAACCACGTTGTCTGAAATATTATTTTCCTAATACTACATTGTAAAAAACAAGTGCAAAATACGAAATCTTTATATTTGTTAACATTCTAAGAAACCTTCTTGAGATATGCTCGCTTAACAATTCTTCTGATAAACGATACCGACTGACAGATCGTTATTAGCTCTATATGTTAAATAACCTTTCGGTCTACGATTTTTTATTGCCTGTTGTATACTAAACCGTACAACAACAAGCAACATTCGTCGGATGCCGATTCACTGGACTCTTATGGAACGGTAGCCCAAATGTCTTCCACAATTAGACATTTCATGTGATTGAAATCAATTTGTTATTCACGAGTTATGGAATTTTAAAAGTTTTTGTTAAGAGCTATTTACAGGCAACCTGAAATCTATCTTTCGCATTCTTAAACGAGAAAAACGATGTTTTGGACTATGGGACTTTGTTTGAACTTGTGGATTTTCTACTGACTTTGAACTGTTTTCGATTCCTATTTTTTTCGACGTCGAAATAGACTGTGAGTGGACTCTAACAGCAAAAGGGTTCCTTCTTTCTCTCTTCTATATTCTACTCAGCGTAGAACTCAAACTCTATTCATTCGACTTCCTTATGACATTCTGGAATTTCGCCTGATTGGACTGAAATATATACAATGGATACCTGAAACTGTGCTTTATAAGTGAGTGTTTGTTTCTGTTTATGAACTTCTGGCTTGGAATCGTAGAATTTTGAAAATGATCACTTGTTCAGGAGCCGCGAAAGTGTGGAGAGATGTATAACTACTGTGAGACGTTTTCTTATATATCTGAGCAATGTTCAAATCTCTGAAACAAAAATACTCGAAACTAAGTATGTGACAGCTTGCACTCAGGTATCTGAGCTGGTTCCAAACATTTCACTCTTTTGACGTAAGCAGAAGCAAAGGCGGGAACAGCTATTTCGGAACGAGTGGAATCTGATCACCGACTATTTTATATATACAGAATCCGATTGTTGATAGCCGAATTCTACTCATATGAAAAGAGCTGATTATCAATAATTAAAGCCAGTTCTTTCAACTTATTGAGCGGTGAACTGTCACACATCTATCCGAACTATAAGAATTTACCGAAAATTACTATCACATCAAAAGGAAACTTCCAACAAACGTCAGTAATCTCTCATACACCTCAACGAAATCCCAATGTCATTTCGGTAATTGGTACGGCAAAAGCAAAAAACTAATCAATGATTCTAATAAATACTAGTCTGGAAGAATGAAATTCATAGAAAACTTTAGAAATTTGAACGAAATTACCAAGAAACTTTAGAAAATTACTAAGACTTCCACAATTAATTTCTAAGATATTGCTGCAATCACTAGTATACACAGTCGAGATTTTCAAATGATTTTTGAAAGTCCTAACACATCAAGAGGAATTTCATGCAACGTTTCAGGAAAATTTTTGTAATTACGAAGATATTACAGTAATCACTAGTTTCTGCAAATTCTTTTGCTTTCCTAGGTAGATTTTTCTACTCCTTTATATACTACCAGTTGTGATATTCTCTGAAAGATTCTATAGTTAATTCTTAGAATTTCCGACATGTTTTTGGAAATTTTTTCTCATGTGTTGGTAATTCAAGAACTTTCTGGTAAACTTCTATTTTTCGGTAACAGATAATTCCAAACGGTTTCACACAAATTATGGTAATTTGGAAAGTTTCCAGTCACTTGAATTTTGTGTGTTAATAGTATCTGAAATATTATTATTTCACAGAAAAATTTTCGTAACACCCTTCTTCAGAAATCCGGACACCGTGATTACATTCCCAACCTTAAGTCTCTCGTGCAGACACTGATCATCTACGGTCATCGTCACAAAGAACATCGTTCAAGTAATTTGCCTATATTTTTTCTTTCGAGACAAACTTTCGAAAATGAAACTGCTATTGTCATTTGATCGTTCATCAAACAAGGAATAATTATCACCATTATATATCAAAATAAGGCACTATCGATTTTTTATTAAGCAGTCCTCTGTATGTCCATTGAGTAATGGTCAATATCTTCACATCGGATCGCTTTCAGTCTACCGCAATACGCTTTTTCAGCAGTTGAGATTTCAATTCTCGAAAAATTTTGAGCTGGTTTTCTAACTTTGAAGATTTTCTCGTTTCTCAATACTGATCAAGCTCAAATTGATAAACGTACTTGTTTAGTTAATGTCTGACTCTTACCTGTCGTTGTATTCAGAGATGCGGTCGTTGACAAATTTGTTGTCAACACATCACAATTTTCTATAAGAGAAAAACAGTGCACATTTATTGATAAAGCAGCATCATCATTTTCCTTTTCTTCTTTCAAAGCTTACGGGACATTTTTAACAGTGGTACAGTAATAGCACTTGCCACGGCACCGCCCAAAATGAATCCCACAAAGACTTTAAACCATGTTGACTTCACGAACGAAGAATTATGGTCAATGTTACTAGTAGCAGGAGCAACAGAACTTTTTCTGGACAAAAGTTAAACTAAAAATAAAAATGTTTTTAAAAAAAAAGTAAACTTACTTAGTAGTTCTTGATGACAATATCTCTTCTATGTCTTCAAAGTTTGACTGTATTTTAGTGGGTGAAGTTGATGACTGTGCTACAGTAGGCATAAAACTCAATGGTTTTCCATGCTTAAGTGGAAATAAACCAAAAGAAGGGCAAGATTAGTCAATAAGTATCGAGAAAAGAACTAAAATACAAATGATAATACTTACAAAAGTTTGATCAACCATTTTTTTTGGTTGAAATACTTTACGAGTTGCATAACTCATAGTTGATTTGTAGTTTTACTTAGATAAGTATCGCTTCAAATAAAGATTTGAATAAAAATTCAAACACACCAGAACTTGTCTGTAGAAGCTTTTGAAAAAACGATGAACAGTCTATGCTAAGTTTAAATTAATTTCACATTTAGGTAATGAAAATAAATTTCGCTTACGTCTTCTGCGCCTATTTTTTCTTCTTTTCTGTTTGTCTATTAACTTTTTACTTTTTTAAAAACAAAAAAAAAATATGCGTCTATAGCATTCTTTTGTTTTTGTTCCACTTACAACTTTCTCTCGACTCTTGCTTTTAGTAGCCTATTAAGTGTTGTATAACTTATTCATGTTAACAAAAAAATAGACAACTACTTGTATAGTGATTGTTGTGAGTTGACTGATTTATCAAATGACGATGCAAGAAAAATTATAACAGTTTTTCTGTTAACTCTTCCGATAAACATTTAAAGATTGATTCTGCTATAAATTTTCAGAGAGTGATATTTCAACATCAAAAGATTTATACCTTTTATTAAATCAGTCATTAAAGTAGTGTCTCAACTGCCTTGCATGAATATGAAAATGACTTGTTTTAAGGCATTCAATATTGCATTTTCTTGTTCATGTTCGATCTTAAAATCGAATGAACATTGAACAAGTATTCGTGGGTATGGATCGATAAAATACACTATATCTTAATGTGTTTACAAGCTGTATAATATTTTTTTTTACACAACGTTCGAAATCTTTCATTCATAATCTTCAAAACTTATATGACCTACATAATATAACAAAAGTATTTACGTTCTATCAATTAAGATTATACATGGGTTAATAAATGGTTTTTATATCGATGCATCAATCAAAGATGAAACTAAGACAGTTTTTCGAATCTTTATTCTAGGCTATTGACTATAGTTACTTAAAAAATTATTTATCAGTTAAATGATAATCGTTGGTTTATCGTTGTCATCTTGAAACGTCTTTCAATAAAGCATGAGAATTTGATAATGATTCCGTTAATTCTTGCTTTGATGTATTGATTAAAACTATAGAAAATCACACGATTTTATTTATGAATGAAATAAAATACTTGAAAAATGAAAAGAGTTGTTTTAATAAAACATTTCATTGAATTTCAGACCTTTTTTATTCAATACATCGCTAGTAAACGAGTTTATTTTACCTATCCCACCTTCATATAATAGAAAGGAAACAGACAACAGTTTAGTGAGAAGTGTGTTCTTGGACGAATGGAATTAACATACTCTAAAATCTTAGTATACTGCATAATAGCTCCATACTTTCTTAAAGAATAATATATATCACTAGCAATATTTATCGTTCTATATAGCTGAATAGCTAAAAGACAGAAAATTAATATTTATATGTCAAACTTATTCAAGTAAGTTGAGTAGTATAGACAGAATTCGTCCAACGTAGAATATACCACCCGTTTAGCTATCTTGAAGGTGGGTACAGCTATCATGAACATTTTCGATCCAACTACGGATCTTATCAGATGGCTTAAGATCAATTTCGATTTAAATTAATAAATCAAAATCAAAATTCAAATTCAAAAGTGTTATATAATAAGGGTGTGCGTGTGGGTGTGGGTGTTGTACTCCTCTTCAACGCACACCCACACCCCACACCCACACTCACCCACACCCGCATCCACACCCACACCCCACACACCCACACCCACCCACACTTTGGCCAGGCTGGGTCGCCATTATCTGGACAAGCTATAGATATCAATACTCTATGTGTTCACATTTGGTTTGTTCTATTTAGAAAATCCTGTTACGATCCTGACGCAATTTTGCTACGACACCAGCAAGTTTCACTCTTCTATATATACACTGAAAATTCCTAACCTTTGGCCTGCGGCAGATTCTTGACAGGTTCCTTCGCAATAGTTAGGCGAAAGTTTGGCCACATTAGATATCATCCTGAAAAGATCTTGAAAAGATTTTTAATAACAAGTGTAAAAATCCTGAAAGGATCCTAGAAAAATCCTGATATTAGCCTGGCAAGATCCTAAAATTCTCTGGTTACACACATCTTTTAGGTTTATTGGTTTCCTGACCTAATCCTGGTTCAAAAATAATGGTAAACCTATCAAGATCCTTGAAAATCTTGTTGTGAATCCTGACAGAATCTCGAAATTCCTGGCTACACACTTCTTTCGGGATCTGCTGTTTCCTCAGAAAAAAACGCTGAATCCTTGCAGGATCCTTGTCAGATCTGCAAAGGATCTGGCTTTGAAATATCAAAGATTCTCCCTAGGGATAGTTGATATTATAGATATGAAACCGTTTCTTTCTTTTTTATCAGATGATTCATAGGTTAATTTTGTTGGACTATAAAAAGACTTTACTTATCTTATCTTTCCTACATTTCTTTTATGCAAGTATCTTTGCAATGCACACTTTATTGAAGACGACTGCAGTTATCAAAAGCAAAACATTCATGATGGCCTTTAAACTGTGAATGCATGCAAACAAGGGAAAAATCATTGCCGTCCAAGATACTCCGTTTCAAATAGACTATGCACAACAGTGTGATTCTCTCTAAGATGTTAGGTTGCGAACATCGTTTCAATACAGGGTGTGGTTCTGAGTGGATGCGGGGAGTGTGAGTGGGTGTGGGTGTGGGTGAGGGTCGGTGTGGGCGTGGATGTGGGTGTGAATCTGGATGTGAGTCTTGGTGTTCGTTCAATCAATGGTCATCCACACCCACCTACACCCACCCACACCCAAGATTCAATGATACTTTGAATCTGTTGGTGGGAAATTGAAAAACTGGGACCACATGAAAAGTACTGTTTAGTTTGATTGCTGCTTACCGCATTCGACAGTGTGCAAAGAAATCTCAAACTAAATATGATTTCAATGTAAGTTCAGTTAAAAACAAACTTATTAGGGATGTGGGTGTGGGTAGATGAACACAACTACAACCGCACACAACTACAACCGCACACACCTACACCCCACACCCACACCCTTTGGGGCCGAAATGTGAAACTCGCATATTTTTCTCCGGCCTTATTAAAATTATACCAAATAAGTAAAGTGAAAAATCTCCCGTCGACCACAGTTGTTTTCTAGGCTAGTCGAACATTAGAATAAGAATCTTTCTAATTTCTGCATTTCGCACAGAAATATTGTATTTTCTCTACTGACACTCTTTTCACTGTTCGTCTTGTTGTGATTTGCTCATTATTTTTCATTCTTTTTAAATTCTTTTTTCTTAATTTAACATTCTTATTATAATAAACATTGAATTAATTGACTAATAAGTTTGCACTTACCCATTATATCTAGAGCAAGCCTTACGCACTATTATATATTATCAACCCACAAGCCATGATATTGATTATCTTTAAAAATTCTAACTTGAACAATTTTGGAAAAAACTCTAAAAAATGTGGTGCTTGTTATTTTTGATTGCTAACGTCTCTAATCAAGGGGAGTCATTAAACGTCAGCTTAAAAGTTATACTCACTATTATCTCCGAAAATATATGTGAGTTCCACAATAAACTAATTATGTTGAATTACGTAAAAAAAAGGACGGCTTTAAAACTCTATTTCAGGGTAAGTTATGGCGCTAGGCATGGTAGATTTACTTAAGTAGTGCCCAATTCGTCTGAATCGATAGTTTTTAATACGATAAAATTAGCAGTGAAAATGGGTAGTGTCATATTAGTGCATGAGAACTGTGAGGATAAAACCGCAAAGCCAATACCATGTGTGCTGAATAAGTACATTTCTTGCACCTGCAGATCCAGGCTTTTGAGAATCTGCTTCTACCAATTTAGCAAACGCCTGCCATGCGACGAGGTTACTTTGGAAAGATTGGTGCGTTGCACTTACACTTGAATCGTTTGTAATCAGTACGTCATACACACATTGTCGTTGGGCACGTGTCTGCACACCGCCACAACTAGTCTGTGCAACTTGAAAACGGTTGGTATTCTGATATTTTTCGAAGACTTCTTCATGAAACATTGGTCGATAGGTTGAATCTTGATGTTTTTCATGGCTATCTGTCGAAACATAGTAAAATAGAGATGCATTTGTCGTCGTGCGCCACAATTCACCATAGGAGAAGAGAACATTGTCGTTGTCATCTGTTGCTGATAAACGTGTACCGTTTGGATATACGAGACTCTCTAGATCACCCAGCAAACCTTGAGTTGTTGACTTGAGTAAAGAATGTGGTACAACGACGAATAGATCGAGAAAATCAAAGGCTGGACGTAGCTGAACTTGAAATTGAACGTTATTGTCAGAATAAGAAATTACAAAAGATGTTGTATGAGTTTGACGAATGGTCAAATGCTCATCGTCAGTGTAAATAACATTAAAGAACGGCGAGAGCTCTTCATCAAATGGTTCGAGTCCAAGCAATTCGGAATCAATTCGAATTTCGAGTAGACGCAGCGATCTCAGTAATTCGAATTGTACTCGCGGCTGATTACCGTTTTGTATAGCGAAGGCTGTGATACTTGTTGCTTTGTCTTCAGTATTAGGTAAATTGCTGATGGGTTCTAATCGAACTTGTACTTCAAGATTAATGGAAGATACTTTCAATAGTGTGTACTCTCCATAACCATTAAATGTGTATGAATCACCATGGAGAGTGGAAAAGTGTGGATCGCCATTGCCACCCAAGGGTACTGGCCAAATATTTTCGCATTTTCCGGCTGGTCTTTTCTCATGGTATGCTTTACATGTAGCTGCAGTGGCTTTGCTACGCGTGCAACAGGACTCGTACGACATGACATCAGAGAAATAATGAGCCAATGTTGGTAAATAGGTTGACGGTGAGTGCCAAACAAATGTTGGCATATATGCATCGAGCGTTCCGGCACCTTTATTCGGATCAGTAATCCATACACCCTGCGTATCGTAGCAGCATTGAGCACCTGCAGGTGTCGTATCGGATTTCTTTCGATAGCAACCTTTGGCACCCTTGTGATACGAGCACGTTTTGCTTGCTGGCTTGCTTCCATCACATTTAGGGTCAGCTGTATAACCCATAAAATCATTGTTCCATGTTGTCTGTACTCGGCATGGACATGGAGGAATCTGATTAATATAGAAAGAGGCGTCTGGCTGAAAGCGGAGCCAAACTGAACAATAATTATCACGGATGACCTTCTGTGCTATATAAATACGGAAGCCCAACTTGATTAATGGCACAATAAACCGTGCCGATCGTGTCGCTGAAACAACGTCAAAAGTAATGCCTAATGAGTGAACACGATCTTCGGGCTCATCAATAGTAGGAATTATGGAGTCATAACGAATTGTTATATTACTAATGTATGACAGGTTAACATTTGTCAGACCAAGTTCAACATGCCGTTTAATAGGATTGTAGAGTGTTCCATTGTTTTCATCCTGTTGGGCTGCATAGTCATAGACGCTAATATGAAACAAGTATTTGTTTGTGATGGCATTGGAATGAAATTGCATCGTGAACTCATCATTATCATTGTTCGCTTCGGTTAATTGAGTCAGTTCAGCGTAGTTACTTAATAAAAGTTCAGCATTATCCTCAGGTACGAATGTTACGAAATCAGTGACGGCTGTAGGATGATTATCGTTGTTAGCAAACAATCGAATTTGAATTGTACCGCCAAATACCATTGGCATTATGCAAGTAATATAGAGTGGAGCATACAATTGACAGTCCGTGAGGAGTTGCCCATCGATTTCAACCTGATACGATGTTTCATTGAAACATATGCCGTGCAATCGAAGTTCATAACCACCGTACAGTGATCCACGAGTTGGAGTACTGAGGAAACCGCCCTTGGTCTCACATTCAACATTGCTGATATTGCCGGTGGTATGAAAGACATATTGACCTGGTACTCCGATGTTCGACATGTTCACAATTTTAATCACATTGGGAGAAAACGATAGATCGAGAGTAAAATAATTGATTTGATCACCGGCATTGAAACCAACCTGTGGATATCCGCCCCACCTTCCATCTGCCCATTCCAATTGATAGTAGGTAAATAATACAAAGGAGTAAAGCCCATTTGTGGTCAAAATAGCTTGATAAGTGTTTCTTCCAGGATAACCATAGTGTCCAGGCACGCGATACCATGTGGCGGCAAAAGCCCAAAGCATCGGGTGCACTGCTAAATTGGGAAAGCCAGTGCGAACCATCGAGGAGATTCGAATCAATGTATCTGTATCTGCTGTATTTATCTCTCGATAGAAAATTTCACTTGTTCGATCTTGAGAGATGTCCGTGTCAGCCCAGTAGGGTGCCACACATACAAATTCTGGTATTGGGAATTTTCCTGGTGATGCATGCGGTACAACGTATGAGCGGTTACCAAAAAGGATCAGGCCATGACTTGAGAGTTTAATCTCATCATAGTACTGGTTAAAGTAAGGAAATCGAGAACTGATCATTATAGACGAAGTCATTGCGTCGAGATCACGATTCATTACTGCGTCGCCTTTGTCAAGACCGAACGGAATAAAGTTTGGAATAGTTGCCATAGGCGTTGAGGTAGAAGATTGACCAAGTATGGTCAGCACGGGCAAAAATAGTATACACCACAACATTTCGCTTTTTCTAGTTGACGAATATATAATCGATATTTAAACACTTAAATTCAAATTAAAAATTTTTCTAATGGAAACAACTTAAATAAAAACAAACTTATCCATTTGACTACGAACAAAAAATAAGCGTGCGTGAATTAGAGTAACTGTACATCGGACAAATTTTCGTTTCCCACCTTATAAGTCGAATATGACTCACAA